>OY755214.1:25019383-25181918 GCA_963576765.1 Draba incana | reverse complement strand
GCGCTCGCTCGCGCACTCCACGACCGCGCGCTCGCTCACGGCTGGGATCGCAACCACGCCTTTGCTCGCGCTAGACACCGTGATCACGGGGTCGGTCCGAGCCGGGAACGCATTGATATCTCTGGACGGGCGCGACGGTATCGCTGGGTCACCACAATCGACCGAACCAAATTTCGTCTTATCCATAACAAAACAAATATCAAAAAGTGAGTTTTGGCACTTTTCCATCAAGAACAAGCTTCATTCCTAAACAAGCTTCAAAGGAGATTCTCATCACATGGCTATTACCCAGAAACGTCATTGACGCTAGCAATCGCATCACAGAGTCTTAAAACCTCCATAAGGAATACGAAGTCTTAAAATCTTCGAGAGGAAAAAGAAAAATCCTTCCTGCAGAAAACGCAGCAGCTGCGGCGAATGAAGCAAGAAGTCTTAAAATCTTCAAAACGCTTACGGAGTCTTAAAACCTCCTTCATGAGGCCACTCTTATTAGAGATGAGGCCATCAAGAGAAATTCAACTAAGACCAAGGCAAAATAAAGAAAAGCCGAGGCGGGAATTTTAAAGACATGGAGCAAACCCGAGGAGAAGCCTTAGCTAAACCCGAAGAAGATGGACCGAGGCCAAGCAATGGCAAGTGATCCACGAAGGACCAAATTCCTTGTTCAAATCCCCTCGTCATTATGCGTGGCACTCTTTTCCCTTAAGTAGTGGTTTTGTCCCAAAGGGTTTTCCCTACTAAGGTTTTAACGAGGCCACCGTCTTGTGTTTTCCAAGTTCATACAGAGTTCATGCTTCACGTTGCTGTATGAACTTGAGGGGAAGTGTTGAACAAGATGAGTACTTAAGCGTACTGCAGACAAGATAGGCAGACACCGTGACTTTAGACAGTAATGCTAATATCTAACACATCTTCAAACTCGGCACTGTTAGCTCTAACACTACCGAGCTGGGGGGCTAACTGTTGGGGTCGGTATTCACCCCCTCAACATTAACGTCTAAAGACAAGCCAGTTGAAGAAATGTCCCCCGGGCTCTTAATGAAGAAGGCGTTACAGAACCTAAGTCTTCCTGCGAAGCGAAGCATGTGGCAGCAGAACGAGCCTAGGTGAAGCCGGAATGGATTAGGACCAGACAGTGCTGACCACGGCTTCACCCTCAGGAGCCGACCACAGCTTCGGTGAACAGTGCTCGGTGAACAGTGTTCGGTGAACAGTGCGACCACGGCTTCAGTGAACAGTGCTCGGTGAACAGTGCTCGGTGAACAGTGTCCGACCTCAGCCTCACCGCCTTGGGACCGACCACGTGCTCGCTGCGACCATGGCCTCGCCAAGTGGTGCCGACCACGGGCTCGCTGCGTCGTGCCGACCCCGGGCTCGCTGGATGGTGTCACTCGCGAGTGACACCTCGATCATTAGTCTTACCAATAACCCGATGCAGTCTCAGGCCCATTGAGCTGAAGGAAGCCCGAAGCCCATGTTGTTGTAGCCGACTCCGCAGAAGCTTAGGAGATGTAACCGCCTTAGAAACACTATAAATACTTCTTTGTATCAACCCTAAAGGGGATCCGAATTCGTTTACACAAAAACTTGTACTCAACTTTTTCAGAGCAATAAACAACATCTCTTTCTCAAATCTCTAGCAATCCTAGCTTACCATAGAAATCTCTGAATTCCCTCACGAACTCTTACAAATTCAATTGTGTTGGTTTCGACCCCCACAATTGTAATTGAATTTTTGTGAGTTTTATCGTTATATGTTGTAAACATATAATCTTTAAATGGGTTAAGATTGTTATCGTATATGTTGCGGTTTCTTTACCCTAATTCCAAAAAACAAATTTGTTTGATTTAGCGTCGAATTAATGTGATTCGATGCTAATTCGACGCTAATTAATAAAATTAGCGTCGAATTAGCAACGAATCACATTAATTCGACGCTAAATCAAACAAAAAAAAAATTTATGTTCATTTTATTTTATATATTAGTAATTACATATCAATGTACATTTTCTTATAAATTTGTAGGGAAATGGATTTAGTAAATATGTAGAAATTTGATATGTAAAAATACATGTGATTGTTATCGTTATATGTTGCGGTTTTAAAATCTTTAAATAGGTTAAGATTGTTATCGTATAAGTTGAGGTTTCTTTACCCTAAATCATTTAGCGTCGAATTAGCATCGAATCACATTACTTCGAAGCTAAATCGACGCTAATTTTGTTACATAGCGTGAAATTAGCGTCGAATTCATTGATTTGATGTTAATTACACGCTAAATCAAACTAATTTTCCATTTAGGGTTTAGGGTATAAACAATAAAAGATTTAACGTCGACGATTCAGAGTGAAGCTACAATGTTATCTATATTCAAAGATTTAATTGGCAAGAAATTCGTATGTTAGTATAATTCGATGTTACAAATGCATGTAAGGACTTCTATTTGAAAAACTATATAGGTTTACATATACCATAATAACCCTTTATGAACCAAATATGTAATTTCAAATTTCAAAATTTAAAATTATTCTATTATATGAAAGATTGAAAAGGCTAAGATAGTTTTCGTACCAGTGGCGGATACCCTAAACCCTAAACCCCAAACGTAAAATTAGGTTAAGGTAGAGTCGATTTGGCATCGAATTATCATCGATTCGATGCTAATTTGACGCTATCTAAATAAAATTTTAAGTTTGGGGTTTAGGGTTTAGGGTTTTAAACGGATAAAGTAATGTGATCCGACGCAAATTCGACGCTATAGTGAATTAATTTGAGTTAACCAATGGCGGTAAACCGAAAAAATTCGAATTAGGTTGTTAAACCAACGGCGGTAAACCGAATTAATTTTGATTTAGCGTCGAATTTGCGTCGAATTGGTGGGCAGTTCGACGCTAATTCGACGCTAAATCAAATAAATTTGGATCTATACCATTAACTCTGCGTGGGGAATAGAAATTATATTTAAATGTAATCCGACGCTAATTCGACGCTAATAGCGTCAAATTAGCGTCGAAATAGCGTCGGTTCACGAAGTAAAAACAGAGACCGGCGTCTTCTTCTTCGGTTTGCTACAACTCCTCTCCCTCACCTCTCTCTATCTCCGGTCACCTCTCTCTCTCTCTCTCTCCGGTTCGCCGCCGTACCTTCCCTCATGCCGGTCTCTCTCTCATGTCGCCTCTCTCTCTCCCTCTCCTCTCCCTCTCCTCTCTCTCTCCCTCACGGCTCCTCTCCTCCTCGTCAACAACATCCGCCGCCGTCGGATCTCCTTCCGCACCCGCCGCCGCCGGATCTCCTTCCGCCCACGCCGCCGCCGGATCTTCTCCTTCCGACGCCGCCTCTCCTCCTCCGGTTCTCCGATATGGTACAAATGTTTTTAAAAAAAAATTGTTTATATATATTTGTAATTTGTAATAAATTAGTTATGAAATTGATTTTAGAAATATGTAGTAAATAGATTAGGAATTTTACAAATATTTTTAATTTGTGATAAATTAGTTATGAAATTATATATAGTTGTAGTAATGATATCAAATTGATTTTAGAAAATGGTTTTATGAATTATGTAGTAAATAGATTTTAGTAAATTTGATATGAAATAGATTTTAGGGTAAATGTAGGAAACCAATTTAAGAGTTTTTTGGAAATTCAAATAATTTTTTTAAATGAAAAACAAATTTACAAGTTATTTTTCGATAATTAGAAATAATTTCATAAATGTTAAATTTATTTCGAAAATATAAATTGATTTCCTAAATATAAAATATCTAAATTTTTCCAAAAATTATTTCAGCACTATAAATTTATTTCCTAAATTTAAAATTTATATTTTACATTTATAAAATTAATAAATTTGTTTTATTTTATAAGGTGATTGACGTCATCCTCCTTCATACGGCCAGTTATTTGGCGAGGATGCTTCGATTCCCGGGTCCGATGGTCATCGCGGATCCGGATCAGGATCAGGGTCGGGTTTGCAGGCTGCGAACTATCGTCCACGAGCTCCGCCACGAGCTCCGCTCCGAGCTCCGCCACGAGCTCCGCTCCGAGCTCCGCCACGAGCTTCGCCACCGCCTCAGTCAGAGCCTCATCTAGAGCCAGAAGAAGGAGAAGATGATCATCATGATGACCACAATGAGCCCCCTCCACCGGCAAACACGCCTCTTATGATGCAGATTTCTGAGCTTTTCCGCCAACCTGGATGTGAGACACGGGTTAGGATTATCCATCCGTTGAGGCCTCGTGGTACATTATGGTATGTTTTAATTTTTTTCAATATTACTAATTTAATTTGTTTTGTGTAATTAATTTTTAATTACAACTTATAATTAAATTATTAATATTCTATTATTTTGTTTAATAGGTTTACGGATAACAAAGTTGCGCGTTCGGTCACCAATGCAATCAAGGCCCACTTCACTATGGCGCATCCTAATTGGAGCATGACGCCGCAGAATGTTCGGGATATTTGGTTCGAGTCATGGACGGTAAGTCATTTTATATTATTTAATTTTATTTAATAAATTATTTGATTATAAATATATTCATAACATTATTCGTATTTTTGTAGCAAGGGTGGCATTGGGAGGAACCTCATACTTTCGAAGTGCGAGCGGCGTTCGAGAGGAAGGCCCTAAAGCGTCTCAACGGTTACGTCACGAACTTGAAGAAAGCGTGGGGCAAGAAAGGCGATGAGGCGAAGCCGCTCGGGATGGATCCCGATGTTTGGTGGGGTCTAGTGCAGTATTGGGAGGATCCCAAATCGGTGGTTAAATCGGGGAAGTGTTCTGCATCCCGTCTCACGCCGGTGGCCGAAGGATATGGACCTTGAAAGCATACAGCGGGTCAATCATCATAAGCCACAATACGACTGGATATGGTAATATTTGTATTAAATAAATTTATTTGATTATTTATATTTTCAATATTTATTTATTATATATTTCATTTTTATCTCTGTTTATTTTTGTTTAACAGGCTGATGGCGGTGATCTTCCTCCGATGGTTAAAGTGATGGAGAAAACTCATTGGAGGAAGGATGGGACGTTTGTTACCGCTCAAGCGGAACAAACGTTCGACGCGTACAATGCACGACTGGAAGAGTTTGATGAGTCTGTCCAGTCTACGATGGGTCTCAAAGATTTCGATATACTTTACGAGGAGGTAATTTATTAGGTTTTTATTTTATATTATAACTTATTTTTAATTATAACTTATTTTTAATTATATCTTATTTTTAACACTTTTATTTTTTAGGCTGCACCGAAGAAGAAAGGACGAACGATGGGTGTTGGATCCATCAAAGATGTGTCGGCAACTTGTTCGTCTTCTCAATATTCTTACTCTCCGGGTTCGTCTCAGCCGCGTGTGACCGCTGAGTTGCAATCTGCTAAAGCTGAGATTGCGCAGCTAAACACGGAACAAGCGGAGCTAAAGACCCATGTCGGGTCATTGACCAGTCTCTTTGACATCATTGCTGTGGATAACCCGACATTAGTCAATGCCTTGCAAGGCATACAGTGTCCTCCACCGCCTCCTACACCTCCCGGTGCAACGCAATTCCACCAAGAGTTTGAAGATATCGTGAACCTAGGGACCCAACAACCGCCGTAGGATTAGCGTTTTAATTTTATTTGTAACGGATAATTTGATTTTGTATCGGATAATTTTTAATTTTTATTATAATAATTATAATATTTTATAATATTTTTTGTATAATAATATTTTTTAAAAAAAATGTTACCATTCGACGCTAAATCGATGCTAAATCGATGGTTATGTAGCGTCGAATTAGAGTCGAAACATGATTCATTCGACACTACATTAGCGTCGAACTAGCGTCGAATGAATCAGGTTTCGACATTAATTTAGCATCGAATTACCATCGATTTAGCATCCATTTACCATCAAAACGTTTCGATGCTAATTTGATGCTAAAGTCGCGTCGAATTAGCATCGAAATATTGTGTCGGATTAGCGTCGAACATCCGACGCTAAATTAGGGTCCAATTAGCGTCAAAGTTCATTTTGACGCTAAAATAGCGTCGAAATAGCGTCGAAAATGAATTAGCGTCGACGGTTAAGCGTCGAAATGTTTTCCACGCTATTTCGACGCTAAATCCTCTTAGCGTCGAAATATGCCGACGCTAAATCAGTTTTTTCTTGTAGTGCACCTAGTATATTTTCTAGGAAACCGGATTTGGTAGCTAAAAATATTCTGATGTTGGTAGATTCATATTGTAAGAAAATTTATTCCTTTGATATTCTTTATTAAGATTTATATAATCTTGCCCCCTAAAGCTAAAGCTCCATGTGTGTTGTTCACGGATGTCTGCTTATTCTTTCCATGATCTATGTATTAGGGTTCGTCAAGGCGATGGTGAAGATGATCGGGTTCATGAAGAACAAAGATCCAACACTTAGGCTGCTTCGTCAACTCTTGAAATCTCTTTTCTTCTTGTTGGTCACAAGAACTCTTTCTTCTTAACAAACTAGCATGTTGTAATACTTTTTGTCTGTTGGTTTCAACACTTTTGTACTTTAAATGCTTGATTATGTAGTATGTTTTTAATTTAAAAGTTTTTGGTTATTCATTCGATTTGGACAATTCAAAACAAAACAAATAAACAATTAGCAGCATATAAGTGGCAAATCAGTGGCAAATTAGTGACCAAAATGTGACTAACCCAAAATGTGACAAAAACAATATAGTCTCTAATTAGAAGCTAATTAGTCGTTAATTTGCGACGAATATAGTTAGTCATAACTCAGTCGCAAAATTACAAGTCGCTAATTAGTCGCTTGTACAGTCTCACAATACAGTCTCAAATCCGTTGCTAATTAGTGACTATCTGCCTGAGTCACACAAGTGTCGCTTATTAGCGACTGAGTTATGGAGTCCTAAATTCGTCACAAATTACCGACGAATTTGCGACTGAGTTATGGAGTCCTAAATCCGTCGTAAATCCGTCGCTAATTTGCGACGGATTGGGAACGTCGCAAATTTGCAACGCACATTTAGCGACGACTTATGGTCATCGCAAAGTAGTCGCAAATGGCTCATTTGTGACGAATTTGCGACTCTTTTAGTAGTCGCAAATGACCTGTTTTCTTGTAGCGTATGTATCCCTTCGAATAATCTCCATGTACATGTACCAATAGTTTTCTTCAATAATGTGGAGTACATATATAAGTGTGTGTACAGTTGAATTCTGTGTACCTCTCCACGTTCTGTCTCTTCCACGTCTAAGTCTCCCTTCGATGAATCTCCTTGTACGTGTACAATTAGATTAATTTGAAAAAGTGGCGTACATATATGAGTGTGGGTCCAGTTTATATTTGTGTATCTCTCCACCTTCCGGCTCTTACACCTCTACGTTTCTCTTCGATGAATCTCCCTGTCAAGTACCATTAGTTTAATTTAAGAATGTGGCGTACACATCATCATCAAATATACAATATTTAAGTTCAGATAATTTACCTCCTCGTAGTATTGGCTCCTCTTGTCAACATCCTTCTGTACATCTCTTAAAACGTCACCCGTACAACCATAATCTTCAAAACCCTTATCAAACTCAGCTCCAGTATTGTCTAAATCACTAACAGGTAGTGTATGTTTCTCAAAAGACTGTGTACAATCCACACTGGGTGTTTGAACACCATGCCTAGGACACAGAGTCCTGGAAGACTTTTCCAAACAAACCGCTGGTTTGGATGGTTTCTTGCCCAAGGACAGAGGTTTAGTAGACTTCCTCCTAGTTGAAATTGGGATACTTTTGTTCTTCCCTGATGAACCAGGCTCACTAGCATTGCCAGAACCAAGAGCTGAAGCTATCTCCTAACGAATAAATAATTTTAATTCCTCCACTGCTTCGGCCAATGACATTTCACCATCACAGGGCTCAACCTTAGGTTTATCATTTCTCCTACAATGCTTAACAGCAGAACCACGAAGAATGTCCTCACCTCCATCAGACCTTACCCTTTTCTTCGCAGACTCAGTTTTCCGACGCCTAGATTCGACCTCAGTGTCATAGGCTTTCAGTACAGCCTTCTCCGCTGGGGTATACACTTTACCACAAGAGTAGTCACCACTAGGCCAATCGTGTACACCGAATGCATGATCACCTTTAAGCAGAGTCTCCACTAACTTAATCTTGGGGTCGGCAATGTCATCATGCCAATCATCATTCTCCATTTCACAATCATCCGATGTGTGGAGAATTGGCTCAACAGTTAACTATGACATCAACAAATAGAAAAAGTAAGTACACAATATAGAATGTACAAGAAAAAGGCAAATATTGGTTATCTCGTACACAACTTACATCTTCCATCTTCTCACAGACAATGATGTCTTCTTGACTAATTTGTCGCTTACGTCCCAGATCGGGATTGAAACGCTGCGTAAGGACAGGATAATCGCTAGAATCCTGGCTTATGCGATCTAAGCCATCAATAGACTCAAATGCAAGAAGCTGCAAAGCCAATGGAAAATTTTGGTATCACGACACATCTCCACATGCTTTTCATTTACAGATCCAGATTGGGATTTTACTGCTACCACACCTTCGACAATTATAATCACAGCCACACTTAACTTCTTCCATGAGGGCCAATCCTTATTTGTCTTTAACATGTACATCAAATATGGCACCTTCACAGACCGTTTATTACCAATCACCTCACAAATGTACATAGATAAAATCCCTTCCACCTTTTGTCGTTCATCAATGGCTTCTTGCTCTGGATACGCGCCACATTTAAGACTCGTGAGTAACCCAAATTCCCTGAGAGAGAATCGCATGGGTTGGCCTCCAAAGACAAACCACAATTGATGTGGCTTAGGCGTCCATAGTTGACGGGTGAGCAAGTTGAAGACAATTTTCCCAGAAAATGCAGCTTTCCGAGCCGGAATCTCAAACAGCATCCCAAACTGAGATCGCTGGATTTCCTCTAACTCTGGCGTCCCTTTAAGTTCAACAGCAATCTCCGCCAAGTACTCATTCCGGGAAAACGTATTTACCCTAACACGAATCGGGTAGTAATCGCGGACAAACCCCCAAGGAGGTAGTTCGGGGTCACATGGCGACGAATCAGGTGGTTTCGCCGGTTTTACTCTAAGCGCAAGAGTCTCCTCTATAAAAAACAGAACAAAGACAAGTTAGACGACGAATGAAAAACCCTAAGCAAGTACTATCTTAAAATTTTACCGGAATTATACCTTGTAGTCGGTTGAATTCTTCTTCGTCCATTAGAATCTTAGACGCAAATCCTTGTGTTTCACTGTAAAAAGTTTCTTTGGGGGAGAATCGTAAAAGTCGAGAAGAAAGAGATGGTTTTACTGATGGGTAATAATGAACACTCTGACTAATGTTATAATTTGACAGTCACAAAACCGAGGCGACGCGACTCATTGTCTCACACCTGTAAGCGCGTGAGGCCATTTTGGTAAAAAAACCCACGAAAGTGTTATGTACACATACGGCCGAGAAAAAGTGCTATATTCACAATGGGTTTCGTTGTAAAGTGTTATACGGCCCAATTATTTCTTGTTACTTTATAATCCACCAACTTTTTCTGTATAATATTAATTAAGTGTCTAATTTGTATTGTTGAGTCATCTATCAAATGGCCTACACTCTATGTTTGGAACTAAAAACATCCTATGCTTTTTAAACCTAATTTATCTTCCCTCATTATTCCATTGATATGACAATTAATACTATAGAGAAATGCTGGTGGATACAGGTGAATCCGGAGTGCATTAGCAACCTCAGCTTCAGTTTAAACATGTGAGATTTTAGGTTTTATGACCAAAACAATAAAAAAACTTTAAAACAAAGGATTGTGTTTCCAACGAGATATTGTATTGAATAAAGTTGCATATGTTTGAATAGGTCTCATGTGTTACATATTTATATTCTTCTAAGTCGACTAATAAATCTTAACAATATATGAAAAATATCATAAATACCAAGATTTACTAAATATGTAGTCTATCTTTGGCTTATTCTCTAAGTATTTTGAGATCGGTGAACTGAACTAGCTTCAGCCTTTAGTTCTCATAATGGACCAAAAACCGCATCTCTCGGCCCATGTTTTGGATCTTGGAAAGATACGCGGATCGGTTTAATCCTGGATTAGTCATGGTAATGAGTGCTAAATTCGATACCACCACATACCAAAACTAAAATACGTAGTGTAAGCTAATGAGAAATATTAGTCCATATTATCGATGAACGCAGTATTAATTAATGTTGCATTATTAGATGGATTTTAGATCAAGATTAACGTCTAAGTTTATTGAATTGTTGAGTATATAAATTAAATAAAGACTAATGACTAAGTCTAATAATTAGGTGGGTAATATGACAACTAATCTTAGCATTTACAGCGAGGTTCGATTGTATATATATAAATGGGATAAGAAGTCAACTTCTAAGGTTGGTGTAATATATTACTAACTCTGTATATGTATGTAGGGGTGGATCCAGAAATCTTTTTAGTATGGGACACATACATAATTTTTGATAACATAAAATATTTAAAATTATGTAACAGTATTTCGAATGTCATAAGGCTTTCGAAAATACCTTGAACAAGTAACATTAGAATATCCAAGCTTGTGTAACACCATTATTGCCGTTCTCAATGCCTCGGCCTACGCATGAGCAGGAGACTGGGTAGGAGGTAGAGATCTTGAACCAGTTAAGATTTATCCAATAGGACTATGACTATTTATCCTGGAAGCATCAACTCAGCAACACAAAGAAGATTGTACTTGATCAAATACAAACAATAAAGTTTGTGGAGTAAACTGGTCCTCCAGATTTGTAGTGCCACTGAAATTAACCTGACAATCTTCTTGTTTGTTCAACAATGTAGTTTCAATCCATAGGCGATAGTCTTGAATAGCTTTAGTGATAGTGGAAGGTATTGGCCATCTCTTATTGTTAAAGATCACTTCATTCCACTGCTTCCAAACTCTCCATCCCAATAAATGAAATAAAGAAAAAAGTTCCCCTGAATCTTGATTAAGCTCAATAAAAGCTGAATAATTAGAATGGAGATCAGAACATAACAGGCTGGTAAAATTTGAACATCTAAGAGGAGCCATTTCTCAAATTTCCTTATCGATACGACACTGAAACAACATATGATTTAAGGGTCTCGTCTTCTTCAACACATACAGAGCATGAACCATCCTGCAACATCCTTTTATGCTTTAGATTTGAAGCAACTGGCAAATCAGTGTGCATAACTCTCCACCAAAAATGTTGAATTTTAGGAGGCAAATGATTATTCCATAATGATTTAAACAATGTGAGTGGCATTGAAGAGGATTGACCTTGTTTTGCTCTCATGTAATTGTATCCAGACTTCATTGTATAACCTCCATGAACTGTATGTAACCAAATAGGATAGTCCTTAGCACCAGTTACTGATGGCCAAATTTGCTCTACAAGTAACACATCTTCAGGAGCAATCAAAGTTTGCAGCTTGCTACTATTCTACTTAGTAGTCCCTATCATAAATAAATTGCTAACCTTGAGATCATAATTGACAGTGGTAGCCAATGTTTGTGGTTTATCGGATGGCAGAGTAGGTAACCATTTATCTCTCCACACATACACAAATTCTCCATTGCCTATGATCCATTTAATTCCTTCCTCTAACAACCTATTACCTTGAAGTATGCTTCTCCAAGCATAACTTTGGGACCACTTTTGTTTGGCCTCTATTAATGTTGTCTTAGGGAAGTATTTTGCTTTGTAAATCCTTGATACTAAAGATGTTGGCTCTTGGTGAATACGCCAACTCTGCTTGGCTAAAAGAGCTACATTAAAATCTTTCAAATCCCTTATTCCCATGCCCCCTAACTGCTTAGAATTTTTTAACTTTTCCAAGAGATCTAGCTGATTTTCTACTTATCTTGACTTGAAGACCAAAAAATTCTTTTGATCACAGCTATTAATCTCTCAGTAAGCTTTTTTGGCAGCATGAAACATGACATACAATAGGTTGGTAAAGCTGTAAGCACTGCTTTTATCAACACCTCCTTTCCCGCAGGGGACAACAACTTTGCAAACCAATTTTCCACTTTCTGGATCACTTACTGGATCAAATAAGAGAATGTATCAACCCTGTTCCTACCAATGACCTCAAGAAGACCTAAATATCGACTAAAACCTCCAATTTTCTGAATATAAGTAACATTCAATATTTGTTGTTTCAGGTCAGTAAATACCTTTCGAAAACATAATTGCTAATTTAGTGAAATTCACTTCTTGTCCTGATGCTGCTTGGTACATCTTTAGAATGGACATGAGCAGGTTACATTCCTCTAATGAAGCTTTACAAAAAAGTAAAGAGTCATCAACAAAAAAAGCAAATGGGTAACTATTGGGGCTTGTTTACTTGCTTGAAAGCCAGAGATTAGCCCATGTTTTGTTGCCTTGCTAATGAGAAAAGACAAAGCTTTTGTGCATAGTAGATAAAATTAAGGCAAAAGAGAATCATCACCCTGCCTAATTCCTCTTGAGGGCACAATCTTGTCAGTTGGGGATCTAATATACTCTATATTTTACCTATTTAATTATCTAATTTAATGCATTTTCTAAGTATTTTAATAAGGTTTTACACTAAAGAGGTAGTTGTTCCTCGTATTTGTAGTTTTAGAGTCTTAACCGGGCAAATCATCAAAAAATAGCAAAAAATCCTAAAGAGGTGTATTCTAAGATACAACCAAGTCCAAAATCCAAAGACATAGCACAAGCCAAAGAATTGTCAAGTTATCAAACTTTGTCAAGTTGGACAGAATTGAAGAGTCTGAATTTTAACCACGGACGGAGGAATCAAATTGGACGGCAATGAAACTTGGCTACTTTCAAGATCTTTGAGTCAGCTTTCTAATGGATTTGAAATCGTCTCATTTAGAGTTGTGAGCAAGAAGATATACTTGATCTACTGAAGACATGTGAAACTGCCTCGAAAGTGAAGCAAATGCAGAAGTGATCTCGCACCGGACGGACTCGTGGTCCGGTGCCATGGACCAGTGACACACATCACAAACTCACTTATGGGCTGAGGCACCAGACACGTGATTTTGTCTGGGGTCTCCGTCCGGTGCCTGGAGCAGTTCGACCAAAAAGATGTTTTTGCTCGAAACGAAACTCTAGAAGATCCTAGACCCTAGACCTATATATATACTTGTTTTAGGATGTACAGAAATTATAAACACTTTTATTATAGAGAAACAGCCACCACATCCCCTTGGGGATTTTCATTAGATTTGAGTTTCACGAACTTCTGGTGGATGATCTCGCTTTGTATGTACTTTGATATAAAGAAGAATCCTTCAACCTTTACTCTTTAATTCAAATTTATTTATCATGAATTTTGTATCTCTTTGCTTTGTTTCGTGAACCATGTTTGAGTAATTCCCTTTGTTAGGTTATAGGAAAATCAAAGAGTTCATGAATTGTTAACTTTTGTTGAAATAATTAGGGATGCTATATTGTTATTCGTCTTTACTTGAGCTTAATGTTGTATGCTTTTCTGATCAAAAGCTTCCGTATTGCTTGAACTAGTATTTGATGAGTAACGCGTTATAACAATTCGAAAGGTTAGTTATAGAGTGTTATGAACAATTGAATCTTGTGCTTTCTGCGTGTTTTCATCTTGTAATAACCATCGAAAGTTGAGTCTATTAGGGTGTTAAAACATTGTAGTCGGAGCCACGAAAGTGGAATGATTATACCTTTGTGATTTGAGTTCTAGAACAATTTCTGTGATTTTTGATTTATTGTTAATGATTTATGATTCTCTACGATAAACCTATTGCCTAACGTTTGTTTAATCTGATTTTTCAACCATTTTGATTGTTATTTTCGTGACCTCAAAATCCCCAAACCTTTATTTTGTTTTAGCTTGATTCGATTCTAAGAAATTTGTAGTACAAAACTAGGTCCTTGTGGATTTGATCCCATCTATACTATTGTGATTGTTGTGCACTTGCAGTTGTTTAATTGGGCAAAACTTATACCATATTAGGATCCATTGATTAAAAATGAGTAAGTAATTGTAGATATACACTTCATTATCCAGTTACACTATGTATATGCAAAACCCAACTGTTTCATTAATAAATAAATAAAAGACCATTCGACTTTATCAAACGCCATTCTAATGTCTATTTTAAGTGCCATGTGATAGTCTTTAATCTTTCTAGTGTTAAGAGAGTGAATCATCTCCTGGGCAATAAGAATATTATCTGTAGTACATCTACCACGTATGAAAACACATTGAAACTCTGAGACAACACGATTCAATATGGTCTTCAGTCGTTCAACCAAAACTTTGGAAAGCACCTTATAAGCAACATTACTTAAACTAATTTGTCTGAAATCTTTAACATTTGTAGGGTTTTCTAGCTTACGAATAAGACAGATGTGAGTATGATTTAAAGCAGGATCTAAACAAATAATAATTGAGATTTGAGGTCTCTAAGATGATTGTAATCAAGATTAGGAATTGAGTAAGCCTCTTGTAAAGATTGCGTCAACTGTTAGATTTAGCATTGAGAATTGGTAACATTATGAGATTTCCATAGAGATCAACCCTTTCTACAGTTCATTATAGCCTCACTAAGTTTTTGGACAGGAATATCTCCCAAAGCTTTTAAACTTTCTCTTTAAAATCTGATTCAAATCTCCACCTATTGTCATATTTAAATAAGTTATTTCCTTTTCATTTTTCTGTTTCTGTATGTAGAATTATGGCTCTATGATCTGTGCAATGCCAAGGTGAAACTTGGACAAAAACTTTAGGATACATATCAGACAAGTCACAAGTTGCTATAACTCTATCTATCTTTGTTCTAACAGTGTGAGAGCACATATTTCTAATCCAAGTGAACTAACCACCAAATGTTTTGACATCATGAAGACCACATAGAGAAAGCATACTTCTGAAATAGGAAAAAGAATGGTTAGACCTATAAGCGTCTCCTTCCTTTTCAGTTAGTTCTTTTATGTCATTGAAATTTCCAAGGACCAATCTTGGTAAATGAGAATACCAACCAGCCTCCACGTAATATATCATAGTCTTCCACTGCATATTTCGATATTTGACAATTGGATGACCATAAACATAAGACAAACAAAAAGTTGTATCTCCATCAGATATGTACATGTCATTTTGATACAATGATGGAGTAGATACTATGTTAAGGTGGATATGAACATCCCAAAAAATAGCTAATCCCCCCGCTAGCCCATTAGCCGCAATAACAAAAGAATGGGCATAGTTAAGTTCTTTACAAAGATTATCTACAACCAAAAAACTAGTCTTAGTTTCTATGAGGAACATGTTGTTAAGATTAAAGGAAAACCTAACATCTTTGAGATACTTAATTGTCAAGTCGTTCCCCATACCTTGACAATTTAGGTGCATTATTCTCATGACTGACCTGGTGGTTTTAAGGCAACCACCAAGCCTTCAGAAGATTTTCCTTTGCTTGTTTGATTAACCTTATATACCATCTAATTTTTAGAAATTTCTCCATTACCTTGAACTGAATTCTTACCATCTTGCCTTTTAGGGTAGCATTGTCCCTCATTTGAACCCATCTCTTCACTCTTTCTTTTAATTCCATGTTCAACTACATGCATTACTACATCACGTGACTGATCTACATCTTCCTTTCTATAAAAAAAGCTGAAAGAGGTGCAAGTATTGCTGGTAATTGCTCATGACTTATCTCCTGCCTTTTGTTAATTCCTTATATAGCAGCTAATCTCTCTTGAGATGTCGCATAAGGATTATTACCTATCTCCGTTAAGGCTTCTACTGTAGATGTGAGAGATGCAGCCTTAGGACACAGATCATACGCATTCTTCAGGCTTCCAAAAACAGTACAGAACTTCTCCAATACCTGATATAAAAGTCTAATTCCAACGGTTCTACAGAGTTCATGACCTGAACATTCCTAACAAGACTAATTTCATGATCAACATTAAATTCTACTCAAAACCAGACTTGTGCTAATCGCTCATGATTTGGGTTTAGCTCAATAACCTTCTTTTCTATTACTCTCCCAAACATAGATCCTATGCTTTCAACCATATCTTCCCTACGATACTCGGAAAGAAGATTTTTGTTGTATACCTTAAGAGGAATGAAACAAAGAAAATTGGGATAAGATCTATGAGTCCATCGATCACCAGTAACCATCCATCCTCTATATGTTCAAGGAGTTTTATCCAGTACTGTGAGAAGCTGATATTCATGCTTGAAGTAGAAATTTACAAATCCATCATCATTAATTTGTTCTTCATTTTTTTTTGATGAGTCTCCATGTTCCAGGCATGGTCGTCTTCATTCCCCTTGGATTTGGATGCACCAGATTGACACCCTTGACCAAAAGACACAAACGATGATCCCGATCGAATTTATCGTGAGCATCCCCATGGAACTTCCAAACTTCTCTACCATATCTAATCGGAAGCCCCTGAAGTTCTTCCCAAATCTTTTTTACGAATTCATCTTAAACTGATGGAAAAAAAAAGAAATTTTGAAGATTTTGATTAAGAAAAGCACAAATTTTGGCTCAATCTAGTCGAAAGTAGAAATCGCCAAAATCTTCTTGAAGGAAAGAGAAACAGCGAAAAGTCCCAACTTCACAAAAAGAGAGTATGGTATAGCCATTGTGGTTACTGGTTAAAAAACAAATAATAAATAAATGAGTGAATTTGGTACCTATCAAGTTCTACTAATGTTATTAAGAAACTAGCAAAGAGAAAAAAGAAACGAGAGAATTGACTAAAGGGTACTGGAAGAATTGAATTTTCCATTAAATGTTGGACACGTTATCATCATATGCGCGTGGGGGAATAAGTGAGAAAGGAACATAATGAGTTGATGATGACAAGATTGAAAGACGAGGTGGCGAGTGATGTCGTGTGCATGTGGACCCAAATAGACCGACCAAATATTAAATGCAGGCGAAAAAATCAACTCGATGGGGGTAGGTAGCAAAATGGGAGGGGGGAGCCAAATATTTAGCACAATATAAATAGAGGTGCCGGTGAAATTTTGTGGATAACCATTATAGATAATTGTGCTTCCACCACTGGTACAAACAATTGTGCTTCCTTATCAGGCCGTGTAACTGGTTAGTTTCGAGTGGAGGACTATTTTTAACAATAGATAGGTACAAATTTGAATTTGGAAGACTATTATAATAGTCCATGTTACAAAAGAGAGTGATATATATTTTTTTAGTGCTGTAATAATCCATGACCTGTGATGTAGAAAACATAAACATTAATGGTCCTCTATGTCTAAACATGAAGGTCTAACATTTCGCATTCACATGTTATAATTGACTATTTTAGCAAATAGAGTGCTATATATGTTTTTAGTGCTCTCATAATTCATAACCTGTGATTTACAAATCATAAACACTTTTTAAGTGGAGAACTATTATAATAATCCATGTTACAAAAGAGAGTGATATATATTTTTTTAGTGCTGTAATAATCCATGACCTGTGATGTATAAAACATAAACATTAATGGTCCTCTATGTCTAAACATGAAGGTCTAACATTTCGCATTCACATGTTATAATTGACTATTTTAGCAAATAGATTGCTATATATGTTTTTAGTGCTCTCATAATTCATAACCTGTGATTTACAAATCATAAACACTTTTTAAGTGGAGGACTATTATAATGGTCCATGTTACAAAAGAGAGTGATATATATTTTTTTAGTGCTGCAATAATTCATGACATGTGATTTAGAAAGCATAAACATTAATGGTCATCTATGTCTAAACATGAAGGTCTAACATTTCGCATTCACATGTTATAATCAACTATTTTACCAAATAGAGTGATATATATGTTTTAGTGTTGTCATAATCTATAACCTATGATTTACAAATCATAAACATTAATGGTCCTCTATTTCTACATATGACGTTCTAACATTTCGCATACACACTGCTCTGGCACAAGTGGTTGTTCTTGGTAGGACATGGAGCAATAAGCCCTTCCATGTGATCAAATGCGGGATCACCATGCCCATCTTCTGGGGCAATGCCTTCAAAAACAGGCACCACATCAACCTACAACACATAGCAGCGTAATTGATAAGTATAAACATCTATGAAAGAAAATATAGTGGAAAACAAATGTATAAATGACTATAACCAAATATATATGTTCATGGGTACCAATGCAGCAAGATGCAAAAAGGGATCAAAAATACATGACATCATTAATGTAATACTAGCAGAAATTCAACAGATCATATACGGTGCTAACTCGAAAAGTAGAGTGCTATCCAGGAAGATTATCACCTAAAAAACCCACACATTTACCACATAAAATTCCCGGCCATGAAGTTACCTAGACAAACATCCTCTTGTCCATGTTTACCTATCTCTATATATCATTAAACCCCGAAATAGATGTTTAACTTTAACATCAGATATCTAAACCTGGACATCGCCATCAAGTTCCCAGATCCTGCCCAGCTTCAAGGTGATGACACGCTGATCCTGTCCAGCTTGAAGTAGGAATTGACTCGATCGCCAATCGGCTCTTCTTTATCCGCAAAGACGCGATTCGGGAAATTCAAAGGCTCCATAGATCTTTGAATAGCATTGAGAATGGTTTGATAAAGAAGGAAAAAGACTCTTGAACTCAGATCCGACAAAAGCCCCAAATAATTATACAAATTTCAATCCCGTCGATTTAGAAACAACCGAAGAACAAATCAGGATATGGGAAGAGGAAAAATCGACGGTTCTTGGGAGAAATAGACGAACGGATTTGGGAAGTGAATATATCGAAACAAACCAACGAAGAGAGACGGAGAAAATGATGATTTATGTAAGATAGAGAAAAGATAGTTATCAATGGATGATGATGATACCGATTGCGTTCACTGTCTCTAGGGTATGAAAAGCATGAATGACACCTAGTCTACTCACAATTAATGATATAGAGGATGTTCACACGCAACATTCATTTAGTTTGAAGACCCAAATAAATTTGTGGCCCTATTGTTTGGAACCGGAACATACATCGCGTGGGGCTAAATTGGTCAGGTTGGGTGGTTAATTACACTCTCTCAAATAGCAACCAAACCTTCTTGCCATTTACCTAATTACATTATCATTCATTGCTAATGGGTAGAGATACTCTAAATAAATTGTGGCAAGTACAAAATAAATAAAAAATGAAAAAAAATGTTAATTGTTGTTAAGAAAGCAAGGGCTAGGCATCGAACTCTACAAACAAAGAATAAGTGGGGCAATAACTAACCTACGCTACTAATGACTCATTATTATTAGTAACTGATTAACATTTTCTAAAACTCAGTATGAGGCACGTGCCTCACTTCCTTACACGTAGATCCGCCCTGTGTGGCTAATTGTGCCAAATTTATCATTTTAGGATTAAAAATAAGCTGATGAAAAATGAGGAAGTAGCAAATAACGAAAGAAGAAGAAAATATGAAAATGGCACAATTTTGATAAAGTTATTATTAGCTTCCTTTTTTTGGTCGAATTAAAATTAGCTTTTATATTGCACAAAATCTATTATATCCCGGGAGTTTTGAGGAGTAGCTAGTGGCTTGGCACATTCAAACTCCAACTTGTGTTTAAGATATATGGACAAAAATCCAGTATTTCACTTTCAGGAATAGTACTCTTATTTATTTTTTAATAGATTTTTTCATAAGAAAATCGATTAGATATTTTTAATTTATCCTTATTTTCTGATATTTAATTTATCCTTATTTTAAATCGATTAGATATTTTTCTAATATCATTCAGACCTGGCCTTAAAAGCACAAAAAGTCAGAAACATTTACCTATAAAATCTTTCTATATATATTTTTGGGTGTAAGAGTAAGATAATATCAAAAGTTAGAAGAATGAGTGAAAATACGAGGAAACAGCACTTTGTGCTAGTTCATGGTTCGTGCCACGGCGCATGGTGCTGGTACAAGATCAAGCCGTTGCTCGAAGCAGCGGGTCACCACGTTACCGCCGTTGACCTAGCTTCTTGCGGGAAAGACATGAACAGGTCCATCACTGAGATTACTACATGCGAACAATACTCTGAACCATTGATGAATCTCCTGAGCTCATTACCAAGTGATGAGAAGGTAGTTCTCGTTGGTCATAGCTTTGGAGGTTTGACTTTAGCTATGGCCATGGAAAAGTTTCCCGACAAGATCTCTGTTTCTGTCTTCTTGACTGCTTTCATGCCCGATTCCAAAAACTCACCTTCCTTTGTCTTGGAGAAGGTATCATTTTCTTTTTTTTTTTTGCCCTCTGGTCATGTTTTTTTTTCGTCACTTTTCTTAATGATACGTACAATATTAATGATCGTGAACAGCTCGTACTTGCTGAGTCAACGCTTAAACAGTAGAACAACTTGCCCATCAAAAATTTTTGTGTTATAAATGGGCTCAATAAAATATTGAGCATATTTAGCAAACAACTATAGGTAAATTAGCATGAATAACCAACAAAATTTTTATAATTATAAAGGTAACCAATTGACATAAATTTAATGGCTAAGAACATAAAGTAATTTTGGCTACTCTCTTGATTATATTTTTTTGTTGGTTATCTTGCAAATTAACCCATATATATTATTTTATTTTTTTTGAAACTTCAAACAACTAAATATTGTTCAAATGAAGTTTTTCTTTGGTTTTCCATCAAAGAATTTTTCCTTTTTGGAGAATTTTTAAAATATCACTTTTGAAATACTAATTTGTAAACATGCAACCATGAATTGTTCTTTTTTTTTAAAATGCCATAAATTTAGAACTTTTCAAACTCTAAACCCTTAAATTTTAATTTTTAATTTTTTTTTATCCTAAAAAACTCTAAACCCTAAAAACGAACTCTAACATAACATAATTAACGCAAACATAAATAATATTTTAAATAAATTATATAATATTAATAACATTTTTAAAAGATTTTAGAAAACTGTCATATTTTAAAATGATATTTTTCAAAAAAAAATCTTTCGTACTCTTTCTTCTCCTAGCATCCTTTTCTTATTTTTGGAATCAACTATTTGAACTTTTGTGATATGAATTGTATCGGGTAACCATATATATAATCTTTACGTCCATGTGGGATCCAATGAGTTTGCTCTTTTTCTAACACCCCGACCGCCCTACTATGGGCTCCCTGTCCATTCTTAGCCCATAGGTTCACTATGTCCGACGGTCGGTGCATTAGTTCGGAAGACTTGAAAGTCATATTTATTGATTCTCCAAATCAACACGCAATCTTTCTCCGTATTTTGTCCTTACTCACACGATATTGGAAATAACTTCCCAGTAAGTCATCAATCTTTAAATTGTTCCAGCTCAAGCACGCTTAATTCTGGAATTTTTTCAAAACTTGTGGCCAAAAAGATAAATGCACTTTGGTGACATAGGTAGCCAAATCAATTATTTTAAGTTTCTCTGCATACACCACATATATTTTGAAACCGGGGCGTGAAAATCACCCCCACCAACAGACTGCAACGTCCTCGTTGCATATACCAAGATCGTTACCCTTGATAGTGTGAATCGCATAGTTATCAGTGTTCGCTGCGATACCACTTGTACACCCTCGACCACCCCTACCATGGCCCCCTTGTCCACTCTCGGCCCGTGGGCCCACCCTGTCTGATGGTCGGTGCATTAGACCAGGAGGCTCGAAAGTCATGTTTATTGACCCTGCAAATGAAACAACCAACATTTTTTTTTAAAACAGTTGCGGAAATTCTCATAAATTAATTCAATAAATTTTATATCAATAAACCATCAATTCAATTCCATAAATCAAATTCCAGAAGTAATACTAAAAATCTAGCAACATAACCACCCGGTTTCACAAGACTAAACAGGAACAAATAAAATATCCTATCATCCTCTTCACCGGCCTTGATTCCGCGATCACGCATTTCTGTTACCTGCAACTCAAAAAGAAAAACAGAGTTGCGTAAGTATTTAATAAATACTTAGTAGAGCGGTCATCCCGTCTACCGGATACATAGTAAGGGAAAAATAGATTATCAATTCTACGCGATCAATTAACAATCCACAAAAATGACCAAAATCAGCATTTAAAAATAAGTGGTGTCGATCGACACTGCATTCCAGCACTCGATCCTCACGATCATAAAACAGTGGTGTCGATCGACACTACCACTAGGTGTCGATCGACACCTCTCGCAGAAAATTTGAACCGAGTCAAATCCTCACGCGACTCGATTCCGTTTCATCACGCGAGATCAAACACGATTCCAGACGTACAAATCACACAGATAATAACAGAAACGATCAAATCCACACAAACAATCATTCCAAATTCCTAATAACCTACTCCCATATCCACGATCGCGCACTCACCTCAATTACACGGATTGGAAAGGAAAGGGGAATTGAACAGCGACGAGTCAGCGATGAAACTCGCAGGAAATCATCGAGAAATCACTCACAATACTCCACAAACGAACCCTTAAGGATCCCACGAAAACTCCTAGTGAAACCAACGAAGAACGGATCCCAAACCTTTTGATTCTCGCTCGAATACTCGAATCACAACTTCTTTCTCTCTATATTTTCTGAAAAATCATGCAACTGCGGCTGGAACTATAAATAACCCGACCTAGGACTGCGTTCCCAAACCGCGGAATAAACCGGACAATTTACATTAAACTGGAATTGACTGAAAACATTGGTGTCGCCTTGGTATCGATCGATACCCTGCCTTGGTATCGATCGACACCCCTGACCAAAATCCATATTTTGGTTTCGGGATGTTACAACTCTTCCCCACTAATCTGGATTTGACCTCGAATCCTGCAAACCGTCTATTCAAGACTGAAACTTAACCCCACTTAGTCAAAACATCAGGGATCCTCACCTGACCCCTGTATCTAATCTTATGTTTATACACACATTTTCTCAGACATCTATTACTCCTAACTCATTATCTTGCTCTCAGATCGCATCCCTAGCAACAATCATACAAGCCACTCATGGTATACCGGGAATCCACCTTTCCTGTTAGACTTATATTGAGATCCATCTGTCTCAGATAAGTCTCTGGAGGTCACTCGATCCAAAGAAATGTAGGGAACTCTCCTCCCTTCAAGAGACTTACCCGTCTCCCGATATTTATACTGAGATCCACCTGTCCAAGATAAATAAGCATCCCACAATACTGCACTGGGGAACCACCATCCCTGGTACGTATAACCATGTTACTACACTGAGACCCACCATCACAGGTAGAGCACCGAAGACCTACTGTAATGAGTTATTCGGGAACGCCACTGTCCCTAGTGTAATAAGTTTCAGAACATGTATAAACCTCTATGACTAGATCTGCCCCACATGGCCAAACTCGATATTTCTCACCCGAAATATCTTCTAAGACACGACGCATACTGGTCATCCCCACACGTTTATAAGAACCACTTATCTTATACTAACACTGGAAATAGATAAGGAAACTCCATCTTATAAATTCCAGAAAATGTATATCGTTACAACAAAAACGAAAAATACATGAACCAAAAATAACAATAGCCCACCAGCTAAACAAAACCGGAACCACAAAGATAAAAGTAAGTTCATGCTGCGACCTGCTTGTCGAACCACTTCCTGAACTTCAACTTCATCTTTGCCTCTGGCTCCCACATCTCATCCTCTGTACCACTATAGTCCCACAAGACTCTCAGCAACGGTACTCTCTTCCGGCGCAGAACCTTCTCTCTCCTCTCGAGAATCCTCACAGGAACTGGCGGAACTGAAAAATCTGGCTGCAGATTCTCTGGAATCTTAGCCACCAACTCATTTGACTCATGTAGGCACTTCCTCAGCATAGACACATTAAATACCTTGTGGAATGCCTTCATAATCGGAGGTAACTCTAACTGGTACACCACCGGTCCAGCTCGCTCCACCACCAGGAACGGTCCCATAAAACGCGGACTCCGCTTGTTCTCAGCTATGGATCTGTTAGGACCCCTCAACATAGCCATCTTGAGATACACATGATCGCCCACAGCGAACTCAAGCTCTCTCCGCCGCTTATCGGCATAACTCCTCTGGCGATCCTAAGCCTCCTTCATATTCAGCTTCAGAACACGGATCTTCTCCGTCGTTTCCTAAACGAAACTCGCACCCAGAATGCACATCTCCCCTACTTGGGTCCAGCATAACGGTGTCCTGCACGGCCTCCCAAAAATCACCTCATAAGGAGCCATGCCAATGCTCGCCTGAAAGCTGTTGTTATACGCAAACTCAGCCAGGCACAGATGATCAAAACCAGTGACCACCCCAATCTAGTACACACATCCTGAGCAGTTCCTCCAAGGTCTGAATAGTTCTCCGACTGACCATCAGTCTGCGGATGATACGTTGTACTCAAATGCACTCTAGTTCCCATCTCTGTCAGAAAAGCTCCCCAAAACTCTGACGCAAACTTAGGATCTCGGTCTAATACAATACTGGCTGGCGTCCCATGCAGCCTCACAATCTCTTGCACAAACTTCTTTGCCAAACCCACAGCTCCATCGGTCTTCTTTATGGCTAGAAAATGTGCAGACTTGGTCAACCGATCCACAATCACCCAGATCGCATCATAGGTCTTCGAGATAGGTAAACCCCCCCCCCTCCCCCCCCACGAACTCCATCGTGATCGCATCCTACCCCCACTACAGAGTGGCAACAAATCACTTTTCCGACTGGAACCTGGTACTTCACATCCACACGCTGACACTTATCGCACACTGCAAACCACTAGCCAAAAAGCACAGAATTACACCCGCACTTGGAGGTCCATATCCCGTCCCATGCTTATGCCACCATCAGACATTGACTGCTCGTACTCATTCCGATATCATCGTACTCTCAAGACGTCTCCTTCAAGGTAACGATGCTCATGTCACTCCATTCTCGAGACGTCCCTCAAGCTCTGGATATAAATAGGAAAAACGCTTTCTATAGAGTAATCAATTCCTATGTGTACAAGCACCTGGAACTAGAAGTACCTCCGATATTAATGTGCGTTTTTTTTTTTTTTTTAAACTCTAGAACATCTATCTTCCTCCTGCACCCCTTTGCCAACACAACTGATTCTTATCATAATCCTATCATGACCTCTGAAGCTCATCACTAATCCTATGTTTATGCGCACGTTACAAATATTTATTACTCTTAACTCATCTTCACAACTCTCGCACTGGCAGAAACGAATCCTTTGAGCCATAAGTACCACAGGGATCACAAACCCAATGCTCATACTGGAACCTCAGTCCCGAGCAAGATACAAGAGACTAAAGGTCTCCAATGGTAGATGAGTTACTCGAGACCGCAGCCCCGAGAGCAATAAATACTAACTGCCCATAAACATCAGCAATTAGAACTGCCTCAGCGGTCTAAACTAAAACCAAAAACTCAGCGAACCCATCTATAGGCATACGCTCGCCTACGTATCTGAACGTCTCATTCTAAGAGACCAGATTCTCCAAAACAATACTCCTCGATGCATCAAATCGACCCTAACCACACTCTCCTGAGACACACAAATACTACACAGGAGATTCTTCACTACAGCCCACTGCTGATCCAACATTGCAGCCCACTGCTGCTTAACACTGCAGCCCACAACTGCTCAAACAGTGCAGCCCACTGCTTCTCAACTCCGAAGCCCACTGCTGCTCAAATACTGTAGCCCACTACTGCTCAAATACTGCAGCCCACTGCTGCTCAACTCCGCAGCCCACTGCAGCTCAAACACTAATCCAAAACCATAAGCATTGGTGTACACCGCATAAGGCTTACCCGGCACGGCATGCCAAAACAGGTGTACTCATTGATACTTCCTTCAGCCTCACAAGACTGTCCATACACTCTTGAAAACATCATACGGGACATCTCTTCTGTCCCTGTCATCTTAGACTGCACCATACTAGCAATCCCTTGATGAATCTCCGATACTCCCTCGCTAGCCTCAATCTTAGCTGGATCTACAGTAACTCCTTTTGTAGAAGCACACGACTAGGAAACTCAACTTTCGCTCTCAAAAACCATAGCTACTTAACTTCGCAATCCTTTGCCAAACATCCGCTTTGTCTGAATGGTCGAGATCTCAGACTCCAAGAATGTCATCATAACACTTACCGAACTAAAACGAAATCCATCACCAGCAAAAGATATAAGCAAAACTCATCTTATAAATTTAAAATGCAATAATCGTTTCAACACCAACAAAAATGTTAAAATTCCAAAACACCAAAGCTAAAGCTAAAATTCTGAAATAGAAAAACAAGAGAACCACAACTTGAGATAAAAGAACCACAGTTCACTCCTCGCCTTGCTCCCTCAGGTTCTTCTCAATTGCTGCAGCCGCCTCCACTAGCTCCGCCCTCGAGGCAAACTTGAAAGCTATGCACACCCTCCTCAGCCCAAGTGTAAGTCCACCCGCGAACATACCCAATCTAAGCCCGCTCATCATCCATGCCTCTACACGCATAGGCCACTAGCCTGCTGAACTCAGCATCATACTCGCAGACCGACCGGTCGCCCTGAACCAATCTCTAGAACTGCAATTCCAACTGATTCACTACTTCTTGAGGAAAACACCTGGCATTAAACTCGCCAAAAAATTCACCCCAAGTCCACACCGTCCGCCTACTCCGGGCCTCAACACTCTTCCACCATAGACGTGCATCACCCTCCAAGAAGTGCGTCGCTAAATCCACTCGATACTCATCAGGACATCTGAGAGAGCGAAACCTACGCTCAACCGTCATCCTTCAATTATCAACTAACATAGGCCCCCTTCTGCCCGAGAAGAACAAAGGACTAATGCTCACAAACTGGTTCAAAAACGCTCGAAAAGTTGGATGCTCCTCACCCACCGGAATCTGCCCTGGTATCGCTCTCGGTAACCTTTCCAAAATCTGGGATAACATCCTCGCCAAACGATCACCTCGGGCCACTCCTGCAGCAGGACCCCCATCTGGGCCTACTGCAAAACCATCTGCTCCTGTACCACCACCGGTGCCCACAGACACCCTTACACTGCCCCGTGATCCTTCTTGATACGTCTGAAAATTAGCCTCCAGCTCTGGCGACTCCCTCTAAGCCACCCACTCGAAAGATGTGCTCACACGCCCCCGACCACGACCACGGTCCACACGGCCACAACCTCTGGCACCACTGCCACGACCTCTCGGAACTCTAGCCATTAGACTCTGCACTTATCAACGCACTGCTAAGATACTAGAAACCACAACACATGCGGTCACACAAACAATAAAACATAACTTACTGCGAAATCTCTTTAAAGGACGAAGAGGATGATCTAAGACTACAAATTTTCTAACCACCAATAAATAATTAAACACATAGTCTCAATTCATCCAATTTCCAAGTCCTAAAAACGTCTAGGCTCTGATACCAAATTGAAACAACCAACATTTTTTTTTTAAAACAGTTGCGGAAATTCTCATAAATTAATTCAATAAATATTAAATCAATAAACCATCAATTCAATTCCATAAATAAAATTCCAGAAGTAATACTAAAAATCTAGCAACCTAACCACCAGGTTTCACTAGATTAAACAGGAACAAATGAAACATCTTATCATCCTCTTCACCGGCCTTGATTCCGCGATCACGCATTTCTGTTACCTGCAACTCAAAAGGAAAAACAGAGTTGCGTAAGTATTTATTAAATACTTAGTAGAGCCGTCATCCCGTCAACCGGATACATAGTAAGGGAAAAATAGATTATCAATTCTACGCGATCAAGCAACAATCCACAAAAATGACCAAAATATGCATTTAAAAATAAGTGGTGTCGATCGACACTCCCACTTGGTGTCGATCGATACTACATTCCAGCACTCGATCCTCACGATCATAAAACAGTGGTGTCGATCGACACTACCACTAGGTGTCGATCGACACCTCTCGCAGAAAACCTGAACCGAGTCAAATCCTCACACGACTCGATTTCGTTTCATCACGCGAGATCAAACACGATTCCAGACGTACAAATCACACAGATAATCACAGTAACGATCAAATCCACACAAACAATCATTCCAAGTTCCTAATAACCTACTCCCATATCCACGATCGCGCACTCACCTCGATTATGCGGATTGAAAAGGAAAGAGGAATTGAACAGCGATGAATCAGCGATGAAATTCGCAGGAAATCATCAAGAAATCGCCCACAATACTCCACAAACAAACCCTTAAGGATCCCACGAAAACTCCTAGTGAAACCGACGAAGAACGGATCCCAAAACTTTCGATTCTCGCTCGAATACTCGAATCACGACTTTTTTCTCTCTAAATTCTCTGAAAAATCGTGCAACTGCTGCTGGAACTATAAATAACCTGACCTAGGGCTGCGTTCCTAAACCGCGCAACAAACCGGACAATTTACATTAAACCGGAATTGACCGAAAACATTGGTGTCGATCGACACCCTGCCTTGGTGTCGATCGACACCCCTGACCAAAATCCATATTTTTGGTTTCGGGATGTTACAGCAAATCACCATGCAATTTTTCCCCGTGTTTTGTCCTCACGCACACGGTACTCGAAATGACTACCCAGTAGGTCACCTATCCATAAATTGTTCCAGCTCAAGCACGCTTAACTTTAGAGTTCTCTCAAGACATGTGACTGGAAATATAAGTGCACTTTGGTGGCATAGGTAGCCAAATCAATTTTTTTTAAGATTCTCCACATACACCACATATTTCCTGAAACCGAGGCGTGATACTTTCTCTTTTTAACGTCTCAAAACACAAGTCCAATAAAATTTATATATAACCAAATCTAATCTTACTTGAATTTTCATTCTCATGGTCGCGTTTTGAATACCAATACTAATACACCAAAAATAAATTAGTATGTATTTCTTGTATATTATTTTAAATTTCATTTTATTTTTCAAAACGTTATACCCTTCTATCTAAATAATGACTTTTTAATCTATTTCGAACCTAATTTTATCGTAAAATCAATAGCATATATAGACCATCATCTTTCTCGGATATATTGTTTCTTATGGAAACGCAAAACGAAACAGTTTGTTTTTAAACCCTCATTTAGTTTGAATTACACACTATTTTATTTAGGGGTGGGCACGAGGCAAGTACCCGGATTTTTAGGGCTACTTGATACTTGACCCACCCCGTACGAGTATTTAAAAAATTGACCCGTGTTTGACCCGCTATCAAACAAGTACTTGAGAAATCAAGTACCCGTAAAAATTTCATGGCTTGCGGGTCACTTGACCCGATTTTAATACTTGCAAGTATCAAGCCTAATCATTAAAAACTATTATTCTTGGCTCATTTTAATATAAAGCCAAAAAAAAAAATTTATTTATGAGCCCATGAAACTGAAAGCCCAAGTCGTTAAAGTGCTAAAAAGAGGAATGTCTTCTTTATATAATAAACTGGAACATCTTCCTGACCAGTTTAATCGATGTGGGACAAATGAAAAGGAAAAATTGGACAATTTGTCCTATGTAAAAGCAAGTACCAAGTAATTGCAAGCCGGGTAGTTAATACTTTTATGATACTTGGTACTTGACTTGTACTTGCAAGTAACAAAATTTAACTACTTGATACTTGTCTTGGTAGTGACAAGTACTTGGTTTTTCAAGCCAAGTACGGGGCAAGTAGCGGGTACAAGCCGGGTACCAAGTAATTATGCCCAGCCCTAATTTTATTGTTCCTCCTGAAAGTACATGTGGTAGGTTAATATTACTGTGAAGAGATGGAGTGTCAATTGACATAATCGATTTCTAACTTCACTTCATAGACACTCATGTCCTTTGTAAAGATAATCCATTACCTTCATCTAAGAAACTCCACAACAGGAAGATATAACAGATTTTTAGAATCAAATATCTTTACTCGGAGCATCTAGAGTTTCGACATGGCTACTCACAGGTGACTTGAACAATATTCTTAATAATTTGAAAAATATTAGGGGACCAACAAGAGGGGAAGGAAATTTCATACCGTTCCAAAGCTTTGTCTCTCCAAATGGTTTATGGGATATAAAACATTCAGGAGTTCTCTATCTTGGACATTCACACGCCATTTTTAGTTTTACAACATCAAGATTATGTAGAAGTGCGTAGAATAATGGCTAGTTATGAGTGGAATGAACTGTTTTTGTCAGAAAAGTGAGTATTTACGCGATGGCGGCAAGGAACCCATCAAAATATAAACCAATAGCTTTATGTAATGTTCGCTAATAAATGATTACAAAGATACTTATCGAATAGTTACGACCAATTTTAGGCTCTCTTTTCTCTATGCACCAATTTTGATCCGGGAAAAGCCAGGGCCAATAATGTTCTCATCACCTCTGAAACCTTCCATTTCCTCATGATGTTATAAGTAACTAAGAGATGTTCAAAATGGTTGTATAAACTGACATGCTTATGATCGCATCGAGTAAGGATTTCTACGAGTGGTATTAGAAAGATTTGGTTTCATATTCATTTCTAATAAATGGATCGCCAAATGGAAGAGTATTGCCTAGGCCATGGAATTCGGATAAACAGTTCGGATTTGGGTCATATCCGATGGATTTAGGATACTTCGGGTAGAGTGGTTTAGTATCCATTCAAGAACTGAAACATAAACATATTTGCTTTCGTATCGGTTCGGTGCTTTCAGTTTCAGATCGATTCGGGTTACAGTAGAATACCCAAAACTATGTTAGATATCATTCGGTTTGGAGCAATAATATCTGAAATGTCAAAATTGTACCTGAAATGTCAAAAGTGTACCCGAAATGTCAAAATGGTACCCACAATGTAAACAACCAAAATCTAAATAAAGTACTAGTACCAAAAACTAATATAAGCGTAACAAATAAGTTTTATGCTTACACAATCATAACAATAAGTTATGCTCCTGGTAAGAACAAGTTTTAAAGGATAGAAAAAGAGAGAGCAAATGTGGAGATAGAAGAGACCAAATGCTTGAATCTCTAATTCTCTCAGACACATTGGCTTCACTTCCAACAACAAACACTTTTGCTCCATTCTTTTTCTGACAACAAACACATTGGAAAGTTAACACACCGTGGCTCCATTCCAAACTACATGAAAAGGAGCTAACCAAGTAATCAGAAAAGACAAGTACTCAGACAATATCATATATAAATTACCAAGCAATTACACAAGACAAGTAAACACATAGATATGAGAATATAATACCTTACTCTTGATATCAAGCAATTTCCATATGACATTCAAATTCTGAATACAAACGAAAGAAAGGAAGTTAATATGATATCAAATTAAAAACATATATGAAAGAGACAGTAAACAAAATGTGTAAATGTGATAACTCTCTGAAGCTCATCATGCATTTCAATATTAGAAGCATTTAGTAATAGCTCATTTCTCATTTATATATATATCTCATATTTCACCAATAGCTCAAAGCCCATCAACCCTTCAATAGTGGCTATTGCATACATAACACGATACTTGGGAGTACTAACTTTCCACCAAGAGAAAACATCAAACTTAGTTCAATGAATCAAGTTGGTATTTACCACTAGTTCTTTCAAATACAATTCGAATTCAGAGCTTCCATCTTGAACTCATATATACTTGACCAACATGATCATTATTTAAGTTATCAATATGTCTCTTAAACTTGTTTTTGAGACTGACACTAGGACTGAGGCTGAGATGATGCTCCTCCTTGGGATTGAGAAGAACAAGAACCAGTGCTAGTAACTGCCAGAGTAGTACTATACGTATCAAACAACTTCTTCAATATATCATCTATATTGTTCTCAAGATGAGCAAACTCTACACTATCTTGACCATACATGATATTAAAACAAAGCTCTGGAAACAATATCTTATTCTTGGGATCAAAAACAGTAGCTACTATAAGTAGTTTATTCATTTCCCCAAATGGACTCCAATACTTATCAAACTTACCTATCAATGCAACAACTTTACTCTTTATTTCTAAGTCACTACTCTGAGTCAATGGGTGCATGCTCCTATGTAGGTTTACAATCTCACCGTAACATCTATACGATCTAACACTAGTAGATAAAGAGAGTTTCATACTAGAATTGTAAAAGATTTGAAGAAAATTTTCTAGCATTTCTATATCATCCCAATCCTCTTTGTTTGGTGGTCCAATCTTCTTTTTTCCTCTAACTATTTATGCAATGTACTCATTGTACGATATGTCATTTGCCTTCATCTTCTCAAATGCAACTATAAATTTCAAAGCTCTATTCAACATAAGATAAGTTGAATTCCATATGGTTTTAAAGTCCAAAGCAAACTTCCCTTGAATTCTTTCCCAAGTCAACTCGAAGTTCAAATGACTTCAGTTATTTCTAGAAGACCTAACATTATGCACACCATTTTCAATTGCATATACACTCATGTCCACATCATGTAATACATCCTTCACAACAAGATTGAGAATATGAGTTGCACACCTCAAATGCAGATGATCACCATTCAAGACAAATAAATCATCTCCCAATAAGCTAAATTTCTCCTTAAATAACTTTATGGTAGATGTGTTTGTCATTGTATTATCCACTGTGATTGTAAAGATCTTCTTGATACCCCACTCCTCTAAACAGTAAGTAAAAACATCATAAATAATCTCACATTTGTAATCATAAACATTCTTGAATCCAAGAATCACCTTATGCACCTTCCAAGAACGATCTATAAAATGAGCAATTTCTATGATGTAACTAGTTGAAGTCATAGGGGCAACCCAAATATCAGTTGTTAAAGACAACCTCTGCTTGTTCTGCAAACATCTTCAATATGTCGGTTGTGGTTGTTTTTCGACAATGAGGCTTGTATAGTTTCACCTTGTAGCATAAGTACTTCCAGGCCATACTCTCAACGAAAGAAAAGGGTAACTCAGCTAAAACTATTAACTCATTCGTAGCTTCGGAAACCTTTCCCAACTTAAGAGAACCACTGTTATCTTAATTTAACACTTGTTGAGCTGATGTTTGTCTCTCTAGCCATGTCTTGTATTCCGTGCACTTCTCAACATGGTTATTCAAATTAGTGGTGCCATCACTGGATGGACACGAAAACCTGCACCTATCATAATTTATTTTCTCTCTGGTGTAATGCTCCTTACAACTAGATCTTGTTTTCCACCTTTTAGTTGGTGAACCAGAAGATTCTTCAATTTCTTTCCTTTTCCCCTTGCTTTTTTAGTTATTGGTACCTCATCTTCTACATTTGGTTGATTGTTACAAGAATTTATCTAAAACAACACACACATATGTTTCAATCAATCAATAATGTAAAACATACAACAATCCAAATATAGATGTAATATAACTAATAACAAATGACTTAAGAATAAAGAACAAAGAACTTGGAAATTACAATCTAATAACAAAGAACAAAGTAGATGACACATACAGTTATAAACTACAGAACAAAGAACGACATATATGACAAATAGATTAAGAAGTGACTACAAAGAAATTAAGACCAGAAAGAGATGAGAAGTAGTCGAAGACTCAAAGTTTATTGAATCAATTTGTACCTCTGATCAATTTTTCAGTGATGCAAACGGTTGGGATGAAACTAAACTTTGTTGGGTTTCCAGTTTTCTACTTTGTTTAGAGATAAAATCTCCTAAAGTAATGGAATTAGAAGAAGAAATGTCGACAGACACTCAGGAATACTACGCAGCCGACATAATAAAACCCTAATATATTTTTGGTGTTGATACATCATAAATGCTCTGAGACACATGCTAAAGTGTTCGGGTTTTCGGATTACCCGATCGGTTGTCGGATAAGATCTGAGTTGAGCCAAAACAAATGAATATATATATATATATATAAGTTATCCATCAATTATTTGTGCATAACCCATAACCAATCTGAATATGCTATTTCGGTTCGATATCAAGTCGGATGTTCGGATCTAAGTAAAAATCTCAGGCCTAGTAGTGCCAACCCGTGGGGTTAGACATAGAGATCTGCTTTCACCATACTATTCAATTTATGCATGAAAGTTCTCTCGGGTCTTTGTCAAAAAGCATATAGCTCGTGAAAGTTGAAAGGGATCCAAATGGCTCTCAAAAGCCCTTATATCAACCAATTGTTATTTGCGGACGATACCATGTTCTTTGGCTGCATAAATGAAATTTGTTGCAAAGAATTGAGAAAAAAAAAATCTCAATCTCTATGAAGAGTATTCTAGACAGTGTATCAACCTATCAAAATCCACGGTGATCTTCTCCTCAAAGAAAACTAAAGACATATATAGAGTAAAATAGACTTTTGGCATCACAAAAGAAGGGGATAGTGGAAAATGTTTGGGGTATCCAAAAATCTTTGGAAGTAGAAAGAAGGTTGCATTCACCGGTTTAGTGGACAAGCTCTGCCAAAGATCACATAGTTAAACCAAAAGATTTTTATTTGGAGCTATTAAATAAGTTCTACTAAAGATGATTCCTTCCTCCCTTCCCATATACACAATGTCATGCTTCAAACTACCAAAAATCTCTTTGCAAAAGGCTTCAATCTATTCTCACAAGATTTTGGTGGGATGAATCACCAGACAAGGAATGTCATGGGTTTCTTAGGAGAAACTATCACTACAGAGAGGTAAAAGAGAGCTAGGTTTTAGAGATATTGAAGACTTTCAATGATTTACTACTTGCAAAGTTTAGTTGGACGATTTTCCAACCTTCAAACTCTCCTCTCACAGTTATTAATGAGAAAATATTGCAATAACTCACTCTTTTTGAGTGTGTGCCGAAAGGAAATTCATCTCATGGTTGGAAAAAAATATTAGTAAGAAGAAATGCTAAAGAAGGGAATAGCTTGGCTTGTAGGCGAAGGAAAAACCACAAAGGTCTGGGAGGACTCGTGGCTACTACCATCTCAAGCTTTGATACCTTTTAAACCTCCAACAAAGCTAAACAAAGACCAAAACGTCAGTGATCTCTTTATAGTGGCCAACAACGGGTGGAACATACCATAAATCCGGAAACATGTACCTTATTATGAGGAAGTCATTCATCAAAATTATCCAAACGATCTCAAACCACTATATCGAATGGCTTCATTACCCGACTCATCAGAAAAGTTTCCTACAAAAACATAATAGTCCTTGCTCAAACAAAATGTGAGTGTATCAAGAAACTTAGAGTTCAATTGGAGTGGAAACATTTGGAAGTTTTGTACATCTCCATAAGTTAATATGGGGAGCTTGTATCGGAGCATTACTAGTTGGATACAGTCTAGATGCTCATGGAATAAGCTCAAATATTTGATGTAAAAGATGTGGAAAACCTGAATCCACTATCCACATTCTACTAACCTTTTATTTTGCTAGGGATGTGTGGAACATACAACCGATCATGAAAAGTCCAAATCACCTCTTCTCAACTTCCACAATACTCCAACTCTTGGAAACACTCGGAATCACGAAATCACTATTTTCCACTGCATGTCTGCTGCTCCTCTCTATCCTTGGATACTCTAATTTTTGTAGACCTCAAGGAACCGATTGTGGCATGATAACAAAACAGTTTCATCATTTGAGACGGTGATAAAAACGATCTAGAATGCATAGGAGTGACTATAAGAAAATACACATTCTGGAAAACAAAAAGAGAGTTACAATGCTAAAATCCAGGCTTGAGCGGTGAAAGATATAAATGTTATATTGATGGTGCTTGGAACTCGAATACACAACATGGTAGAGTAGGATGATTTTTGAAAGACACAAGAGGCAACGAAGTATCACAAAGATCGAAAGCAATGATGTTCATACCCTCAACTCTTGTAGCATAATCGTTGGCACCACGGTTAGCTCTTCGGATGGTGATCACATCATCAAAGACCTTCAAATACTATTTGGTCATGAATTCCTTATCAAGACCCTTCACTCGGGTGCAAAAATTCATGAGATTGCATGCATTTTATTTGATATATAAAGTCTTGTGGTCAAAGGCAGCTTTATGTAAACTTAATCCGGAATTGGGCATGACCCTTTCAATAATAAGAAATAAACTTTGACCACAAAAGCATATAAACCATCATCTAACATAGATCAAAATTGGAGTTTTATACAATGTTAATTTGCATGAACTCAATTGAAAACTAATTGGAATATAGTAGAATTGGAATATAGTAGATAAACTCACATATATCTCATATATATATTATAATGGGTTCATGATGTTAATCGTTGTTAGATTCCTAACATCAGAGGTTTACTACCGTAGAATGTGATACTTTCTTGTGTATTTCTAATTACAGTAAACTTGAAATAGTTGAATTTTTTTATTCATGTAAAAGTTTGGAAGCACCATGACACCAGAAGCATGGATGGGCACCGAATTCGAACCATACGAGTCAGACAATTCCGGGCTGAGTATGTTCTTCAGTGCTCAGTTCATGAAGCTCGCTCTCTATCAGCTTTCTCCATATGAGGTAATTTGATTTATCATCAAACATAATAAATACTTTTCTATACGTTTTCAATCGCGCTGTCTCTAAAACAAAACCGAAAATCAAACCGGAATTCTTTTGAGATCATTGACTTGCCGGATTATGCTAGTCATTGAATCAATAATTACTAGATATTTTTTTCTTTTTAAAGAAGCAGTATACAAAATAAGAAATGCATGTTTAATATATCGTTTTCAACTTTTCGTTGTCTTCTAATTATTGCACCAGAAGAAAACAATAATGCACTGTCTTCAATTCAACATGTTTTTTTTAATATCAGTTAAAGTAATTCAACATGATTTATACATAAGACTTTTTTCTTTTTAAGTTAAGATTTTGGATGTACATATATTTGTAAAATCTAAGGCCGGTTCAACAAAACCAGTGGCCCAAACAAAAAAGTAAAAAAAAATTCTCTTAAATTTCTAATATTCAAAAAAAATAAATGATATTAGCTTTAAAATATTATATTTCACAAACTCATATATATTTTGTTATATTAGTGGCCTAAGAAGCTTTTATTTTTAATTTGTGGCCTAAAAAATCACACTAGTTTATTTCTGTTTAAATGTTTATAATCTTATAAATTTAATACTATAAAATAAAAATGTGACATTTAAACGAATAATTTTTTTGATGGTTCTAAGTGGTGTAGCCTAGTACCCATAGCCTCTGGGCCAACCCTGGTAAAATCGTAGACAGCAGTAGTAAAAACTATTCTTTCAGAAACAATAACTAAAAAAATATAAAAAAAATAAAAGGAATAGAGGATCAATGGGAAAAACACTTGTACAACATATTTTTTTTTGTTTTGAACATATATCTAACAGATCTGAATACATTGATTCTTATTTATTTTGGTTTTGGTGGTGTTGTAATCTTGATTTAGGATCTTGAAATTGGATTGCTTCAAAAGAGGCCTGGATCATTGTTTATCAGTGACTTATCGAAAACGAAGAATTTTTCGGATGCAGGATATGGATCTGTTCCTCGAGTTTTCATAGTGTGCAAAGAAGACAAAGCCATTCCGGTAGAATTTCAAAAATGGATGATTGATAATTTTCCGGTGGAATTAGTAATGGAAATGGAGGAGACAGATCATATGCCAATGTTCTGTAAGCCTCAGCAGCTCTGTGAGTACTTCCTGGAGATCGTGGACAAATTCGTTTAAATGAGATCTTGATAGAAAAATAAAAATGCATGTGGTGGATTTGATACAATAATTGAGTTTCAGATTTTCTTTCTTTTTATTATATAATCACTAGAATAAGTCATTTGCATGTATTGGAATAAGCGAATAAGTTATTTGCATTAAAAAAAATCGTTATATTCAAAAGTATATTCTCAATCACTAGAATTAACTTTCCTCTAATACGATTAAGCTAGGAATAATATAATTTACTAATTCCAATAAATTATTAATTAGATTTTCAAAATTATTCTGATTAAACTAATTTGTATACATAATAGAACATCTTTATTTACTCTTTGGTACGAATACTTTAATCATAAAGTAGAACTCTTCTCAGAGTGTAGGTATTATACTATTATCTAGTAATATTATACGGTAATGTCAGTGCTAACATGGGATTCCACTTGTGGAGTGAATCCAAAACTTATGAGTTTTTCTTCGTAGTGCGTTTTTGCTGGCAAAACATAATCCACAAACTGTAATCATTACTGAAATCCTCATCAGAATCCAGAGGAACGCCACATTCTCTAAATATATATAAATTTTTTTAACACCTTAAAAATCTCTTTTTTTATTTGTATGGTTTGAGTTTGTGAAGAGTAGCTAGAAAAAATACACTTAGGTGACGATAAAATCAAGAGTAGAGAAGAAAATGAGTGAGAAAAAGAAGCACTTCATACTGGTACATGGCGTGTGCCACGGCGCGTGGTGCTGGTACAAGGTTAAGCCATTGCTCGAGGCTTCGGGCCACCGCGTTACCGTCTTAGACCAAGCTGCTTGCGGTATAGACATAACCAGGTCCATCACTGAGATCACCACATTCGAACAATACGCTGAGCCACTGATCAAACTCATGACCTCATTACCAAGTGATGAAAAGGTTGTAATCGTTGGACATAGCTTTGGAGGCTTGAGCATATCCTTGGCCATGGATAAGTTTCCCGACAAGATCTCTGTGTCTGTCTTCGTGGCTGCTTTCATGCCTGATACCAAACACGAACCATCCTTCGTCATAAGCGAGGTATCTCGTCTTCTAGCGACCACTACTTGTTTTTCCTTTATTTCTATATATAGGAATCATCCTTAATCAAAATTTTGTTAGCATGATGAGATCACTTGGTTTAAATAAATTGAGAAAAAAAAAGTCCATAGTTAGATTATTTTGGCTCTCATACCATGTTAAAGTAATGAGAGTCAACAACAAATTGTTTCAATTCACAAATTAGATTTGTCTAAACATTAGACCAAGAATTTGTAAAAATAGGTCACATTGAGCTTGACTTTGTCTCAAAACCCTTTCTTATATTTTTTTCAATTTTAACCTAAAATACCCATAGAAAAAATAAAAAATATTCAAAATAAAAGGTTTTTATAATTTTAAAAAATCTGATAATTAAGAAAACTAAAATATTAGTTATATTGTTTCCGCCTACGGCTTCCAGAATTGACATTATATGTCTACGGATCGGTAGATGTTTATTTCTACTTGATGGTTTATGTTCTAAAGTTCATAGAATATGTTTTCCGCTACTTGCACTTACTGCTACCAAGTTCAGAATACGCATTGTACCGCTCCTTATATCTTCTATCCATTACAGAATATAAGTTCTACAACTGTGCATATCATCAACCCAAATTTAGAATATGTGTTTCAGAAATTTAGTTTAAGATTCCTTAAATCTAGGATGTAAATATTATCTAATTAATGTGGTTTACTAAAATAGTTGTATTTCAAATTAATTAAATTTAAATTATTGCGTAGTTATTTTATTTCCCTAAATTAAATATATTTAATTTTTCCTTAATTAATTGTTATTTTATGTTATGTTATGTTAATATTTTTTTAAAAAACTAATAAATAACCTAAACTTATAATTTCTTATTTTCAATTCAGTTATTAAAATTTAATTTCAAATATATTGAATAATTTTTTAAAAAAGATTTTCTTTATTTTGAATTTTAATATTTCGAAAATGAATATTACATATATATATAAAAGCAAAATTAAGGGTAATCGTGGGTTATTGAAAAATTAAAACCTATTGGGACAAAGCCATGTTATTAAAAGTGTAATGGGACAAATTCAAATTCAAAGTGTCTTATTTGTTTTACAAATTTCCCTTAATTGTTTGCATATTTTAATTGATATGTAAATATTGCAGGATTCATAAAGATTTATAGATCGGTAGGTTTTCGAATATTTGTATTTTGGTTTTATTTGGTACATAACACACTCAAAAATTATAATTAACCATCTAATCAATTATCCTAAATCTAATGGTTAAGATCTTGCCACATAAGATCAAATTGGTTAGATGGTTAATTATAATATTTTTTATGTTATCTAGCAAATTAACCCTTGTATTTTTAACTTGGAAATACTTCCAAATCCATTAAAATCAATAATATCCACAAATTTCATCTAATCTTAACCAACCACTCAAGATGGATCATAAATATCTTGAGCATTTGTAGATTTTTTTTTTTTTTTAATTTCATAAATATCTTGAGCATATGTAGATTTTTAATTTTTTTTTTTTTGAGTCTTTATCATTTGTGGTGTATATGCTCTAACCATAGATCATAATATCATATGTTGACAATATAACGGGTCACTTTCATTTGTGGGTACAAAGCTGTAACTGTAAGTCCAATTAGTGTCACTTTCATGGTGGCTAGAAATTTACCACCATATCATTCTAAGATTCGAGTTTTTTCTCTAGAAGAATGTAACCAATTGTATTTAACTCGAAAAATAAATCCAAAATTTAATTCTTTGATCACGTAAAGTTTTCACGCGACATGCCAAAAGAAACATGGATGGACACCACATTTGAACCATATGGCTCAGATAATTCCGGCGTGAAGATGTCTTTCGGTACTGAGTTCATGAAGCACTGTCTCTACGAACTTTCTCCTATTGAGGTACTTTAATTTATCACCATCATGACAAGTTGATAATACTTATATGGTAATTTTGATGTTGTATGGTAACCTTGATTTAGGATATTGAACTTGGATTGCTTCTAAAGAGGCCTGGATCAATGTTTGTGAGCGCCTTATCAAAGATGAAGAACTTTTCAGAGGAAGGGTATGGATCGGTTCCTCGAGCTTACATTGTGTGCAAAGAGGACAAAACCATTCCAGAAGAACAACAACAACGGATGATCGATAATTATCCAGCACATTTGGTGACAGAGATGGAAGAGACTGATCATATGCCAATGTTCTGCAAGCCTCAACTATTAACTAAACAACTTTTGGAAATCGCAGAAAAAATCGCTTAAATTATGATTTGATGAACATGTATTTGGATTTGATACTGTATTTGTAAGGCAAAAAAAAATTTTTTTACCGAAACTCTTAACAATTCTTGGGTTATCTCCTATGGTGAACCTTCTCATTCACCCCTCTTCACTAACCAATCACATTATAGTTGTGGGACCACTAATCTAATTAAATCATTTAAAAAATTAAATTGGATAAAATGTGAGACCATAAACAAAAACAAATTTAACTAAAATAAATAATAATTATCTAACTAAACAAATTAGATATATTCTAAACCCTAAACTCAAACCCTAAACCCCAAAACTATACCCTAATTTGGGAATAGTTAACCCAAAATAAATCATAACCCAAACTCAAACCCTTAACCCCAAAGCTATACACTAATTTGGGAATAGTTGACCCAAAATAAATCTTCAATTCCAAACTCAAACTCTAAACCCTAAAAATATACCCTAGTTTAGGAATAGTTAACCCAAACCCAAAAAAATTAACTTCAAAAAGTAATTTTCAACGGATTTGTATTTAAAATTTTTAGATTTGGGTTAACTATTCCTAAATTAGGGTATAGTTTTGGGGTTTAGGGTTTGAGTTTGGGGTTTAGGATTTATTTTGGGTTAACTATTCTTAAATTAGGGTATAGCTTTGGGGTTTAGGATTTGAGTTTGGGTTGAAGATTTATTTTGGGTTAAATATTCACAAATTAAAGTATAACTTTAAGGTTTGGGGTTTAGGGTTTGAGTTTGGAATTTAGAATTTATTTCAATTTTTTTTCAAACGAATTAATGGTATTTTTTAGTTAAATATAATTAGCTTTAATGGCTCCCACATCTTTGTTTTGATTAGTTAGTGAAGACAGGGTGAACTCAAGAATTGTTCTGAAACTCTATGTATCCATTTATTTTAAAGATTTTACGAAATCTATCATTTTTACCTAAAAATTTTACATAATCCATCTTATTCCATAATTCCATACGAAGTTAACCACAAATTGTACTATGGACATAGTTGAAATGACGTCCTTGCTCGACGGGTGGCTCTTGCATTATTGTCCATAGATCATCTTTTTCCCCTTACTTTGTCTCTTCTCTATCCACCATTTTCGTGTTTGTCCATCATAGTCTCCGTATTTCTCCATCACCGTCTCCGCCCACAACCACCATTCACAACAAGCGTCTCTGTCCACCATCCACCATCGTTTTTTATTCTGCCCACAACCACTGTCTTCGTTTTTGTCTTCGTCCACAACCACCATCTCAGTGTTTTTCCACCATCATCCACTATTGTCTCTGTCCACAACTGTTGCGTCCATCTCCTCTTTGTGCGCCAAAGTCTCTGTCCACCCACTATATTCTCTGTCTACAACCACCGCTTTTGTCATTGTCTACCACTATCAAATGTTGTCTTTGTCTCTGTCTAACCACTGTCTATGTTTCTATTCATCACCATTTTTGCCTTTGTCCACCATCACTCATTGTCTCTATCTTTGTTTCCATTCACCTCTATATAGTCGTTTCTCCATCCATCCACTGTAACGTCCGCGAACCAGAAATGTGAATTTCGGTGTTCGTGTCGAGCGACACAAGGAGTGTGTCGATCAACACGAAGGTTTTGAGGCTGTTGATCGACACAACCTTGGTGTTGCTCGACACTTGTACTTTTTTGAACCGGGTTAATTAGTTTTTAATCGCGGTTTTGGCTCGGTTTTCGGTATAAAAAGCACCTAGGGTTGCGTGTTATTTCTCGCCATCGTGATCATAGAGCAGAGAAAGAAAACTTTAGAGAAATTTGAGAGGTTGTGGTGTTTGAGAGGATTGTTGCAAAGAAATCCTCCCGAAACCATTGTTTTCGTGTTCTAGAGGTGATAGGTTCCTTTATCCTCGTGTTCTTCGTGTGTCGTTCGGATCAGTGGGTTTCCGTGTGTAGAGGGACTGATTCGTGTGCCTTTCCGTGTGTAGAGGGACTGATTCGTGTGCCTTTTTATTCCTTTTTGGCTAAGGTGAGTTGTGACCGCGGTTTCTAGGCTATGACGATGATCCTTGCTTTTTGGTGTTGATTTTTGTGTGAAATCGTGATGTGTTGATGATGATGGTTGATGTGGGTTGCAATTGTGGTATCGTGGTGTTTTCTTTGCAGGTTTGCGACTCGTAATCACCGGAATCGAGTCGAGAGAGGAGGAACTCGATTCTGGTGCAATTACTGAGGCGCGTCGATCGACACCAGGAGGGTGTTGCTCGACACAAAGATTTTATGCGTGTCGATCGATACCTTTTTGGTGTCGCTCGACACACATCATTTGGTCGCGTCGATCGACACCTATGTGGTGTCGCTCGACACGAGATTCAGTTTACCCGAAATATGTTGTTTTCGCATTGTTAATTATTGTTATTTGTTGTGATGGTTTTTATTGATTGATGTAATGTTATCTGAGCCTGCTTGTTACGCCAGTAGGCGGGATGAGCAACTCACTAAGTATTTATGAAATACTTACGCAACTCTTATTTCCATGTGTTGCATGTAAAGTAAGGTTTGAGATCGTGGGATCATGGCTGGGACGAGAGGATGATAGGATGTTATGTTTGTTGTGGCTGGTCTAGTGAACTTGTGGTCATAGGTTGCTAGATTGTTATTTACTCATTCCTGAATTTGGTAACTGAATTATTGTGGAATCACTACAAGAAAACAGTTAATTAGTGACTCTTGTTTGTGACAGTTTTTTGCGTCACAGATTTTTGTGACAGAAGTGAGACATTTTTGCCACACTTTTGTGACTACACCTGTAAGAGTACCAACTCCGTCACAAATTTGTGACTAATATAAAGTGCCACAAAGACGTCACAAATTAGTGACCGACTTGAGACAAATTAGTTATTAATACCATGTCGTCGCAAACTTGTCACACATTTGTGACACTAGTGTGACACGTTGTAGGCGTCACAAATTAGTGACGGGTTTGCAACTACTGTATCCGTCACAGATTTGCGACACAACTAGAAGAGTGACACATTGGTGACAAAACTGTTGTATTGGATTTGAATTTTAATTAAAAAGAAGTGTTGGTTATTTACCTATATTTGGTATGTCTTATATGTGAATTTTAATTAAATATAAGTGTATGTAATATATTTTTGATTTTGTCACAAGGTGTAACAAATTATGAATTTTAATTAAATAAACTTTGGTTATTTATATATGTTTGGTGTGTATTAGATTTGAATTTTAATGAAATATAATATTATGTAATATATTTTTGATTTTGTGAATTTAAATGTGTGAATAAGTTTCAATTATAAGTTTCAAAATCAATTAGTGAATATATTACAAAACAATAGAATTTAAATAGGTGTATTACTATATATATTAAACTCAAAAACTTACCCAATTTACATTTAAATGATAATCACAAATTGAATAAAAATGATTTTAATAAAAATCCATCAAAATACTAAAACCAATGAACCCCCTTTAGAGTTTATATAATCTAATTTAAATAAAATTTGGTTATTAAATAATATTTTGGTGTGTATTAAATATGAATTTTTATGAATTATAATGTAATGTAATATATTTAGATTTTATGAATTTAAAGGTGTGAATTTTTTATGATTTTTTAATGAATTTAAAGGTGTGGATTTTTATGAATTATAATGTTTTTGTGATTTTTTACCTACATATATTATCTGATGTAGGTAATACCGAATAAATACCTTAGCATAATGGATTTGCCTGCATAAACATGACCAAGAGTTCTTGTGTTCGACACATGAGGAAAGAAGAATTTTTTTTTCCTTATTTTCACTCATGAGATGCAAAATCGTCACAAAAGTGTCACATTTTTGTCCACATACTTATAGGGTTTGGGGTTTCTTCTGTGACGAAAAAACGCATCACACATTTATAACAATTTTGTGACCTATCTATCACACTTTTGTATATGATATAAGGTTTAGTCTGTGACGCCTTACAAGCGTCGCTAATCTGTCACGCTTGTCACGCTTTTGCAACTGATTTGTCACGCTTTTGTCACGCTTTTGCAACAGATTTGTGACTCTACGTGAATTTGTTACTTTAAACATACCATAATTACCAAAAATATTACAAAGGACTTGTTTTCATACTTATACACTAAGCTAAGACTATGTTTGTTACATTTACTTTAAGAAAAAAAGGAATATGAAGATTCAAAATTCACCAACAAACTCATTTACAAAGTACTTTGCAAAACACTTATCATTTCATAAAGAATTTTACTAAATCATAGTTTTACAAATTTATTTTGTTGATAAGTGATAGAAATCTTTATCAACTCTAACCAACACTTGGACAATAGATTAAAATCGATTACAGTCACCAATGCATCTTATTTTTTGGTCTAAAATGTTTAGGGTTTAGAGTTTTCATTTGTGACATCTAAAAGTGAAACAAAAGTGTGGCTAATTTGTTACAATTTAGTGACACCCATATATTTGTGACACTTTAGTGATGATTTTCAATATTTGGGTTTCAAAATTTTTGAAATTTTGGCCAATATATTTGGGCTTTTAGCCGGCAAAACTTCCCCCTAAAACTAATTACGTGTCTCTTTAGTGACAGATTCGTGACGTCGTACGAACAAAATTCATTTGGTTGTTGCAGCTAAGTGCTTACCTAATAATTCCTCCTCTCGTCGTCTCCTTATCTCTTTGGCTCCCTCTTCTTTCCTCTTCTCCTCTCCACTTCGATCTGCACCGTTGACCCAGAAAAATCCTCCGTTGCTTTCAACGATGAAACCCTCTCTCTTCCTTTCTGCATCTTGAAACCTGGCTCCGCTTCTCTCTCCATTTATTCTCTCTGATTTCTCCAAAATTTCTCGAATTCGACACCCTATTTGCTTCTTTCTCTTTTTCTTTGGCGCTGTCAGTGGTGGAGTCAAAGCAGAGTTGCTCGATCCATAGGCGATGTTGGTCATCGCTCCCACACCGGAAGTACTACACCCACAAGCGGTGTCACTGGTGGACTCAACGGCGGAGGTAATCCATCGACACCAGGTGGTGGCCTCTCTGTTGTCGAAGGGACCAGTGGGATTCGTGGAGGCTCACCGATTAACTCCTCCTCTCAGAACACTGTTTCGCCCACTGCTTTCAGATTGCGATTTAAGTAACCCAGAAATTGGGTTAGTGTATCAAATGTGAATCTGCGGGTTTTATTTTATTTTTGCATTTGATTTCTGGAATTGGGGATTTTGAATTTGAGAGTATAAAATTGATTTTTTTTTTGTTTTAGGCTGTTGTGTCTCCAGCACAAACACGCAACTTGTTGCAGGATTTATTTGCTGATATAGCTCTCGAAGTTGACGAACGAGCCAAAGGTAACATTTTTTTGCCTAATTGTTTCATGAATGAGTTTGCTTTGAACGTTGTGGTTGCTTCTAGAGGCAAATTATAGGTGAATTTAGTACTTTCATTAACTTTTTGAGGTGGGATTGGAAGCAGATGTGATTCTTGACAAGGAAGAGGATCTGATTTGTTCAGACGAAGCAGATGGTGATGGTCCGTTGTGTTTTTCCGATGTCCTTGCTGATTATTCTTCTGCCCTGGTGCAAGGAGCAACAGATGTATTCTGGTAATACTCATTAACTTTTATATAGCAAAATCAACATCTTTTCTCAATGCTTAGCTAGGTTCATTCATGTACTCCAGTTCTGTAGTAATGGCATTGGCTTAGTGTAACTAGTGGTTTGTTTGTTTTTTGTTAAGAAGTGGTATAATATAGTTTTTCCAAGTTTCTTTCGACATTGGATTGGCTTGCGAAGCATTTTGAGGGTAACATGTGATAATCCCTACTCATTTTAATAACAGGATAGACATCCAGACAAATACGAGGCGCTTCCAAACTCTCTTTCGGGTACCTTCTTTACCTGAAATATAGCATATTCTCTTCATTTGTTGGATATTTACCTATATAAAGAGCTTTAGTTTATTAATCAAACAAAATTAATCTATAAAGTTAGACTATTTTCTCAACAAAACTCTACTACTTCTCTGCGAGCTAGAAGATATAAATAAAACATGCTAGAGATCACCCATCTTCTTTCTATGACGTTACTTTGTTTGATGCCTCTGGTAGATCTTCTAGGAAAATGTTACTTTATTTGATGCCTCAGCTAGATTTTCTAGGCAAAATATATTTCTTTGAAATTGTCAACTCGGGTTGTTGCTATCACATGCTCAAGTCTTCATGCCAATTTACTACTGTAACTAATCGTCTCTTTCTTCTTCTAGTATCTTCTTGAGGAGGTTGCTTTGGAGCCGATCCGATTGAGAAAAATTTCCATTCAGGTGAGTTGTTCCTCTCCATGTTCATGATGATTCAACTGATTTAAGTCTGTATATTGACTCTCCCTTGCCTATTTTCAGGCTCAGAGGGAACTGTATCACTTGCTCTCGAGGTATACTTTAGAGCTCATGTCTCCGCGTCACAACACTCCGACCAGTGAAGATCCACAACCAACCACCGCAGCAGACGTCACACCAGGCACAGCCCCAACCACCTCACCACCCACTCCACCTGCCACATAAACGGTTTCTATCTCTTGAACTAATCGTCTAATGTTTTGAACTAAATGTTTAATGTTTCGGTTATGTAACGGTTAACTATTTTGTACATTTTGTTAACCGTTTTCGGAATTCGTAATTCGGAACCTTATTTTGCTTCAACTATGTTTATTTATGTAGAATTCCGTTTATTTGAAATTTCTATTAGTAGAATACAGAGTAGAATACGAAGTATTATACTGAGTAGAATACGAAGTATTATACAGTGTACAATACAACAAAAAGACTGTAAAAACTGTCACACATACATAGCAAATTAGTGTCTCTTTTGTGACACTTTAGAGACTACCACTTTTCCTTAAGTAGTCATAAAAGAGTCACACTTTAATGACACTTTAAAGCGTCACAAAGACGTCACATATTAGCCACTATGATTGTGTCACACATCCATTGGTAATTCGTGACACATTCTCTTGTCTCACTTCCGTCACAGATCTGTGACTCATTTCGATCGTCTCAAGTCCGTCACAAATGTGCTACTCAATAAATGCGTCACAAAAGTGTTGCAAATATGTGTCGAATTTGCGACGCTTCAAATTAGCGACGAAAAAATTGTCACTCGGTAATTTCGTCACAAAAGTGTCACAAATGCTGCTTTTGTGACTGATCTGTGACACAAATCGGTGTCACTAACATCATGTTTTCTTGTAGTGAATATTGATTATTTATTTTATGCAGTTATTGGATTTTTTTTATTTGGATTTAATTGATTTATGAGTTCCGCAATAGAAATGTTTATATTTTAAAAAAAAATGCTTGGTTGTTTCATCCACCATCTTCTTTGTCTTGCCACCATCAACATGAGAGAGATGTGGAGGGTAAATACATATTTCCATCCCGGAGATGTGGTATTGGTTACAATGTTAGAGAAAACGGATAGATTTTATAAGTTCTTTTGAAAAAATTGGTACTTGAACGTCCTTTTCTCTTTATTTTAAGTTAATAAAACCCCTTGAACAAGAAAAAAAAATTAAGAAAATCAAAAGTTGATTAAGCATTTCATAAGAATGATTTATTTCACTTATTTATTGTTAATATGTTTGAGGTTCTAGTTCAAATTCTTTTTTGTATTCGTGATTGTATTTGTAACATAACCTAAAATCAAACCGGATATCTTCTGAGTTCATTGACTTACTAGATTGAACTGGTCAATGGATCAATAATTGTTAAAGTTTTCTGTGATGACCCGTTCCCCGATCAATTTGAGCCCTAGGTCTCGCACCCTAATTTGTACCACAAGTAACAAACCTGCACACGCTAGAAGGAGGAAAAAAAAAAGAGGGGGGGGGGGGGGGTACACCAACTTATTCAGTGAGGATGTCACCCGCATAAATTTTAATTTTAATACTCGAAAACAATAAGCGGTCAGACACACTAAACTAGAAATAGATTGGAGCAATTCTTTTAAGTCTCTCCGCATACACCACGTATATTCTGGCCACATATATTGACAAAATTCTTTCGGATATAGTTAAACCAGAGAGTTCTCCGGAACGAGACATATTTGCCTTCTTGAGATTCTTCTTTGACTCACCTCTTTTTCTCCGATGGGCTCTTCACCACTGCCTCAACGTGGTTCATGCTACCATCATCACCGTCAGAGATCATCTCCACCACCATGGCTCGCCTCTGTTCAATCTCGCCAACACTTCTCTCACGTTTTCTCTTTTCTCCTCTCCTCTCCTCTCAACCAACTGCGACTTCACCAACAAAAAGACAAAGAAGCTAGGGTTAATTAGCTTTAGGGCCTTAAACATAAATTTGGGCTTATGAGTTTTGGAGAATAACATATATATATATATATTGGACCAAATCCATTTAGTTCCTTCAAATGAGTTTCATCTCTTATTCTCGATCCAAAAACAAATTACGCTCAAATGTTTTTTTTTTTAAATTCTCCGGGACACGGTCGTGACATTTTCTCTTTAATAAAACCAAAAATAAAAAGTATGCATGTTTTAAATATACCATTTTTCGAGTAGTTCATGCCTTCTATTCAATATGATTTATATAAAGACCATTTCATTTTTAATTAAGATTTTTGATGTACATACAATTAAGAAAATCTGTTGACAAAAACAAAAAAATATATTGAAAATCGTAGACTGAAGTAAAAAAACCAATTCTTTCAGAAATATTTAACGATTTAAGTTACCTAAAATATATATATATATATCCAATATAAAAATAGTGGATTAATGGGAAAAACAAAGGTCAAACCGGTTTATCATGGCTGAAATAGTCGATTATTACTTAAATTTTCTTTTTGCGGTGTTGTAATCTTAATTTAGGATCTTGAACTTGGATTACTTCTAAAGAGGCCTGGTCCTGGATCATGGTTTGTCAGCGAAGGAAGAACTTCTCGGATGAAGGGTATGGTATGGATCTGTTCCTCGAGCTTACATAGTGTCCAAAAAGGACAAAGGCATTCTGGTAGAATACCAAAAATGGATGATTGATAATTTTCTGGTGAATTTAGTGATGGAAATGGAAGAGAGGATAATGTGGTACCTGATGATTACGGGTTACCAGCGTTGGATAATCAAAGAAGTAATGGAAATTACAGATGCAGATCATATGTCAATGTTCTCCAAGCCTCAAGAGCTCTGTGTTTGTCTCTTAGAGATTGCAGTTAATTATGCGTACATGAACCTGCGATTGTCATTGAAAATTAGTACAAACCTCAGCTTCCATCACAATTATAAGCCAAATGTTAGTGATTTGGGCGACTACGTAAACTTTAGAAACTCTGTCATCGTCTCTTGAAGATGGCAAAGACATATTGCCTAAATAAACCTAAGACTGTCACTGCATGATATTACTATAACTCCATCAACTCCAGTGACTTAAAACTAACAGTCAATGTGAAGTTGATGTACCATTCTCTGGATCTCAGAGAACGACCAAAACCTAACAGTCAATATACATAGAATATGCAGGAAACTAACTGTCTATATGACTGTTGAACCAAGCTGCTGAAAGGAGAGAAGGAAATGGAGAACGAGAAAAAGAAGCAGTTTGTGCTTGTCCATGGGATATGCCACAGGGCATGGATTTGGTACAAAGTGAAAATGCAGCTGGAGGCTGCAGGTCACTATGTGACTGCAGTGGATCTGGCTGCATCGGGTATAAACATGATCAGACTAGAAGATATTCAGACCTTGATGGATTACTCCAAACCGTTGCTTGATATCCTAAGCTTGCTTTGCTCAGATGAAGGTAAGGTGATTCTTGTTGCTCATAGCATGGGCGGAATACCCGCTGCTCTTGCTGCTGACATCTTCCCTTGTAAGATCGATGTTATTGTCTTCTTGACATCTTTCATGCCCAACACAAGAAACCCGCCGGCTTATGTTTTAGAAAAGATATAATGAATCGGTTGCACGGTATGATCTGTTCCAAATGATTCAAATATGCAGCTGTTCAGAAGCGCTTCATAAGAAGAATGGCTGGACACCGTGTTTGGAATCTACGGGAGACCTGATTGTCCTCTAGAGTTTGCGCTTGCGGGACCAACGCACATGGCCAAGTATGCCTATCAGCTCTCTCCCCCTCAAGTGACTCTAAGCTTTAATAAAATATTTAGTTTCAAACCCGAAGTGAGACTGTTAGTACTTGGTCAATCTTTTGTTGATTGTTGTTGTGGCTGGTTAGGATCTTGAATTGGCAAAAATGTTGGTGAGGGTAAATCCGGTAGTTACGAACAATCTGGCAGGGACAAGAAGCTTCAATGAGGAAAGGTACGGATCCGTTGCTCGTATATATATCGTATGCGGAGAGGATACTACGATACCTGAGGAGTACCAATGTTGGATGATCAGCAACTTTCCAGTAAATGAAGTGATGGAAATCAAAGAGGCAGATCATATGGTAATGTTCTCAAAGCCTGAAAAACTTTGTGCTTGTCTCTTGGGGCTTGCAGATAGATATGGCTAAATAAACCTGAGATGTAAGCAAATGATATCATAAGAAAGAGAATATGAATAAGAATGTAAGAAGAGGATAAGCAAAGATTGTAGTGGTCTGCTATAAAATATAAGCGGCTAAAAATAGATAAATAAGGAAAGGTAGAATGTTAATTAAAAGACTAAGGGTTCGATTGGCAAAGTATAATGGAGCTGGAGCTGGAGCATCAAGCAGCATTAGCATTAAGCTATACTGCTCTGATTAAAATGTATGATTGACAGAGGTGTGAGTGATTATATATAAAATTAGGATAAATTATTTCATTATATTATTTATATGTATTTTTATAATTACATAAATAACGTATATTCATTTTTAGTGAAATGCATTGTGTATATATTATATTTTTAAATTATGATAAGACTTTTTTTAAATTTTTCTAATATAAATTATATTTAAATGAATTATTTTTTCTATAATATCATTTCAAACTACAGAACAAATAAAATAATGATAACCATGAACTAAAATAACTAAAAGTTTTTATGTATAGAATTTGTTTTGATGTTATCTAAAAATAAATTAGTTTTATAATTTTATTTTAATATATTAGAGCTCAATGCTCTGGAAAAACTCTACTTGAGAGAATTGAGAGCAAGAGCATTTGTGTAACACCCCGTTTTTTTTTTATAATTAATTAATTATGCGAAAATAATCTAATCAACTAATAATCCAATAATAATAAACCATGTGCAATAAAATACCGATAAATAATCAATGCATTTCTAGCAACCTAACCGGGTTCTCTAGAACTTAGCAAAACAGGAAAAACCAAACTACAATCCTAATCATCCTCTCCCTAAAGCCATGATCTCGCGGTCACACTTTTCATTTTCCTTTACCTGCAACACAATTAGGAAAAACAAGTTGCGTAAGTATTTAATAAATACTTAGTGGACCGGTCATCCCGTCTACCGGATATATAATAGGAATTAAATTATCAATTCTACGCGAGCAATCAACAGTTCACAACAATTAAATAAATTCAGTAAATTAAACAGAGAGTGTCGATCGACACCACCACTTGGTGTCAATTGACACTTCACAAAAGCAAATGATCCTCATGATCACATCACCGTGGTGTCGATCGACACTACCTCTAGGTGTCGATCGACACCTCTCGGGAGAACCTGAACCGAGTCTGATCCTCTCGCGACTCGAGTTCCGTTCTATCGCCCGATCAACATGATTTCAGAACACAATAATCACCCAGTATCAGCACAAAAACCAATCCAAAACATCACGAATAACCGATCAAATCCTAATAACCTAATTCCTTATCCACGATCACGCACTCACCTCGATTATGCGGTTCGAGGAAAGAACGGCTAAGAACACGAAATCAGCGACCTCGCAGCCTCTGATCTCAACCACAAATGCCGAGGAACCCTTTCTCAATTACCTAGAACACAAAAACTTGGATTTCTCAAAACCTTACTTCAGACTTCCAGAAAACAGAACAACTCTCTGGACTAAAACGATCATAGGGATCGGATATTACCTCCAAATTCAGATCTGAAACCCAATCTGGAAACTAGACCGACGGGGCTTTCCAAAGATACCTAGATCGTCCTCCGATTCCTTCTGAAACGCCGGGAAAACATTTCCCAAGGAGACTGATTGAATCCCAAAACTGCACAGACCACCTATGGGAAAACGATCATAACTGACAAACCAAAAATCCAAAAGGCAAACGAATTTCTCCTGAAGCTAGCTAAGAGGAAGAAGAACATACCTACAAAAAATCACGCCGATAAGACACGATTAGATCGACCGTTCCTTGTTTCTACAATGACAGTCGAATCTGTGTTCTCTTCTTGTCAATCTTCTCTCTCTCAAAACTCTTCTCCTTCACACAAGGTCACAAAATTCTCCTTTTCTTTTTGCCTCACGCGGCCACAAACCCCAAAGAGCTTATATACGCAAGCCCTAGGGTTAAATCCATTAAACCGAGCCAAAAATCGTAATTAAAAATAAACCGGGAACACAACCCAGAATTTGGTGTCGATCGACGCCAGCCCCTGGTGTCGATCGACACCCCTACCAAAATACTAGAATTTCGGTTTTTGGGATGTTATAATTTGAGCCCACTAAACTGGATTCGTCCTCGAATCCCGCAAAATACGTCCACACTGGACCACCCTCTGGCCCGCACCGGCCAGTATCACAAGAGATTCTCACATAATCTCAGAGACTCACGAACCAATCCTATGTTTATACGCACGTTCCTCAGACATTTATTACGGTTAACTCATCCACACACTACACATACTAGGGAAACCACCGTCCCCTCGAGAGAACCACCGTCTCCCCGCACTATAGAGGAAACCACCGTCCTAATATAGGCACTCTGTACTAGAACGAGAACCATCGTCTCAGTATAAGTACTCAGGAAACCACTGTCTTCTAGAGAAAACCACCGTCTCTCAACATGTATACAGGAAACCACCATCCCTGATACATACCCTGGAAAACCACCGTCTCCAGCACATGAGTCATCCGTAATAAATTCTAAAACGCCTATAAACATCAACGACTAGGTCACCTCACGTGGTCTAAAATCGATACTCCCAACCGGAATATCCACAAAACATGACCCGCATTGGTCCTCACACGCATAACATCAGAAAACACAATCTGATACACCAGAAATATAAGGAAAACTCCTCTTATAAATCTCCAAAACGTATATCGTTACCACGAAACGAACATACAAGAATCCAAAAACAACAACACCGGCACAAGGCCAACAGAAACTAGAACCACAAAGAAAGCTAAGCTCAATCGGTGACCTGCTTGTCGAACCACTTCCTGAACTTCAGCTTCATCTTTGCCTCTGGCTCCCAAGTCTCCTCCTGGCAACCGCCACAATCCCACCAAAAACGCAACAACAGAAACTTCTTCCGGCACAGTTCCTTGGCTCTCCTCTCAAGAATCCTCACAGGAACCGCCGGGACCGTCAAATCTGACTAAGGATCCACAAAGATCTCCAGCACTAACTCCTGTGACACACGGAGATACTTCCTTAACCTTGACATAGCACGCAAAGGCCCCTAGCCCAAAGCAACCATAATGCAACGATTCTTAATCTTGATTAGGTCTACCAAACTGATTGTGCAACAATCAAACCAGAACATGCACAACCAAGCCGCTATATCCGATGTCCTGATCGTCGAAACCGAACAAAGAAATATCTTAGAGGTCCGAAACCTTCTATGCAACATTTTTAATCCAACCAGGCCTGGCGGTCGATTGTACAATAATCAGACAAAAAATATACAACCACCCGTCAGTCCCGGTTTGGACTCCATAATTGCTACATCTGCTACCAGAACTCCATCAAAGGCCTAGCCTGACCCGCGATACTTCGGCTCACCACTTGAGCTCCCCGAACCGTCTGTCACAGACCATACACTTGACCTATCCAGTCAACAGTACTCCTGATCCTCACTCAATCCTCAAACCCGTCCAACATGGACTATAATCCCGACCTGACTCGGCCAATACCACACGAGATCCTCCCATGATCTCAGAGGCTCCGTCTAATCCACACAAGACAACATACCGTTCGCACTCTCGGGACGCATCCCTCGAGTCAACGGCATCTGGGGAGCTCACCTCCCCCACAAGAGATCTCACATCCCTCGCTACCTATTCTGGGAACTCACTTCCTAATAAGTATACCAGAGAACACACCTCTCCTCTGATTAGAGCCGCCTCACGTGGTACCATCTTGATATTCCCAGCCTGGAACATCCTCAAGGAACGACCCCCCATGGTCCACACAAACCACACAACTAAGACCCATACGCCTCATAACTTATATGAAAATAAATAAGGAACACCATCTTATAAATTTTCAAAAATGTAAATCATTTCAACACCAACGAAATACAAAAAAAATCCAGAAACAACAAAACAAAACTCAAAATCCGAAACTGGCAATAAAGCTGAAAAACGAAAACCAAGTCAGTCCTTGTGGGGGTCGAAACCAACACAATTAGATTTGTAAGGATTCGTGAGGGGAATTTAGAGAATTCTATGTTTAGCTAGGATCACAAGAGATTGAGAAAGAATTGTTCTTATTGCTGTGTAAATTTGAGTACAAAGCTTGTGTATGAAAATTGCGGATGCCCCTTTAGGGTTTTTACAAGGACGTATATATAGTTTTCTAAGTCAGCTAAACATTCCAAATCCTCTGTGGAGTCGGTCGCATCAACATAGGCTTCGCGTCTGGACCGGGCTATCACAACGTTATTGGGTTGAAGACTGTCTTGGATTGAAGATGCGATTGGCGACTAGGCCGAACGTGCGATCAGCCCACTAACTCCGAGCCCGTGATCGGCCCACAAGGTGAGCACGCAGTCGGCCACAGTACCGAGCACGCGGTCGGCCTCGGCACTGAGCGCGCGGTCGGCCTCGGCACCGAGCACGCGGTCAGCCTCAGTACCGAGCATGCGGTCGGCCTCAGCACCGAGCATGTGGTCGGCGTGATAGCGAGCACGCGGTCGGCACTGGCCTGGTCTCTTTCTGTTTCGCCTAAGTCTGCTCCATTGCCGTATGCTCCGCTCCGCAGGAAGATTTAGGTTCCGTTAGGCCTCCTTCGTCGAGAGTCCGGAGGGCCATCTCTTCTATCGGCTTGTCTTTAGACGTTAATATTGAGGGGGTGAAAACCGACCCCAACAGTTAGCCCCCCAGCTCGGTAGTGTTAGAGCTAATAGTGTCGAGTTAAAGGATGTGTCTGATATCGGCGTTAACGTTTGAAGTCAAGGCGCTTGCCTATCCTCTTTCACAGTAGTAAAGAGTGACTTTATGCAAGAGGTTTTAAGACTCTGTAGGTGTTGTGAAGATTTTAAGACTTCGTGCTTCCTCTGTAGAAGCTGCTGCGTTTTCTGCAGAAAAGAGATTTTTTTTTTTTTTTTACTCGAAGATTTTAAGACTTCGTTTTTCCTATGGATAAAGTTTTTGACCTAGTCCACTATTCTTCCTTCTCCTTCTTTCCTCCTTTCTCTTGCCTTCAACAATTTCTAGATCTTGAGATATTTTTTTTTATTTCTCCTTGCCGCCGACGCCGACCGGAGCTCCGTGCTGCCGATCGTGTGCTCGCCCGTCGCCGACTGTGAGCTCGCCGTTTCTCCTCTCCCTTGGTGAGTTTATTTTACTCACCTATCTCTCTTTGCTTTCCATAGGTTTTGGTTGAGAACCCAAGCTCTTGAACTTTGCCTCAAGAAGAATGATGAGGTTTATGCTAAGCTTTAGCTATATGATATTGTTAGGAATAGATCTCTAGTCTCATTGATTCCCATTGTTTCCTAGCTTTCATTGTTGATAGGATTGGCTTTGGGTTTGCATAGATTGTTGAGAATCCTTCTTTGAAACTTGTTTAGGAATAGAGCTTGTTCTTGTGAGAAGAATGCCAAATCTTCACTTTTTAATCATCCTTTTTGGTTAATGTAGATTTTGATAGCGTTATGGATAAGACGAAACTTGACCCGGTTGACCGTGGTGGATGTGAGGAGGCGTCGTGTCAAACCGGAGACGTCGTCGTGCCTCTAGCTCAGTCCGAACCCGCGGTCGTGCTTGAGACCGACCCCGTGGTCACTCTTGGTAGAGCCGACCGTGCGATCGCGGTTTCACGCGGGACCGAGCCCATACTCACGATGCCGGGTGGAACCGAGCACGTGGTCGCGTCCTAGGGTGACGCCGACCCCGTGGTTGCGGTTTCACGCGGGACCGAACCCGTGCTCGCAACACCGAGCGGAACCGAGCGCGTGGTCGCACCCTTGGGTGATGACGACCCCGTGGTCACGACGCCCGTCCGGTCTGATCACGTGGTCGTGCCTCCCGACCTGACCACATGCATGGTTACGCCGCCAAGTCATGCCGACCCCGTGGTTGCATCTTCAAGTTGGTCCGAGAATGTCGGCGTTGGGATTCGTCTTCGTAACAAGCTCACCGTTCCGCGGGTTTGTCTTAGCAGAACCAATGAAGGCGATGAGGATGCTTTTGGTAACTTAGCGGATATTGAAGAAGAGAGGAGGCCTAGCGGTGATGAGGATTTGATGGCCCGTCATGGAGGAATTGGACTTTACTTCCCCCTTAATGATGAGGACCCGGGGCTCGCAGACGGCGGAGCCGACGCCGCCGCGTCATTCGACTATTCTTCTACTTTCAGGTCACTTCCCTCCGATGCTGAGGATGGTGACAAGGTTGACCGACCTATAGTGGTGAGGAAGAAGAAGGCGCGACCGGACCCTCCGGGATTCACTCTTTGCGACGAGGAGTCACTGCAGCTTTTCCGGGAGAAGTGCGAGATTTCAGATGAGATCGTGCTGGTTGTTCTTGATCGCACACCGCGAGCTGATGCTCCGCCTCCGGGGCACTTCACCGTGTGCGAGAACTTCATCGAGCATTGCTTGTTGTTGTTCCCGGTACCTGGCTTCCTTCTTTGTTTCTTAGATGCGAATGGTATCTTCCTTGCTCAGATCAACCCCAGGGGGTTAAGGCATGTTATTGGTATCTACGTGCTTAGTAGGGAGTGTAACACAGAGATTAGCACCGAGCAGCTGTCTAGCCTTCTGGACTTCAGGCCTAAGGGCCGTGCAGATGAGCTTAGGTATCTGGTTTCTCCGGTTCCAGGTCGTGTGCTCATTGACGGGTTCTCGAGCAAGGACGATCACTTTGAAGATCGATTCTTCTTTATCAAGATATCGGAGAAGACCATTGAGGCGGATTGCATCTCCCTCGTCAGGACGAGCTGGGAGAAGAGAGGTAATTCTATACTTAGAAATACTTTCTTTCGTATCATGCTTATGTTTTGTGTACTGATTTCGGTATTGCTTTGCTTTTGCAGCGAGACCAGCATCTCGTGTGGTGAGTCGGAGTGATGCAGTGGCCATCCACAGTGCTCTTGCCTCCGGAGAGGGTGATTGGGTGAAGTCTTTCACCCATCAGAGGATCCAGAGGGTGTTTTCCATTCGGATCTTCCCAGGGAAGGTCCTTGGGCGAGGTGCCCCCAGAGTTTCGGCCTTCCAGCGAGTAGAGAAGGCGAAGGCGGTGTCGACAGGCACACCGGTCTCAGCGAGGACAGGCTCGCAAACGCGTGCTCCGACGACCACAGCGCCTAAGACTCCTGCTGCGCCAGCTCAGCGTTCTCGTGTTTCTGATCTCACCCCTGACGAGGTCACTAGGCGACGTGAGCAGTCGCGGAAGAGAGCCCTTAGGTCGGAGGGCAAGGCGGGAGGTACTCCCGATGGTGCACCTCTGAAGCGACAGAAAGCGGGCTTCTCTCCGGCGTTTGTTAGCGGTCCGACTGACCATGGCGTTGTAGCACCGTACTCTCCGACTCCTGGCTCTGGCGGACGGGCCCTTGTTCTAGCAAAGGCCACAGTTGCTGAGGTTCGATCTCTTTCTCTCCTTAGCATTAGCTACTGTTACTTTACTTCATCTTGGTCTTGATAACGTTTCTTTGGTTTTCCTTCGTGTATGTAGCTCTCCACTCAGCTGGATCACATGGCCTTCCGTTTTGAGGAGGACTTTCGCTCTCGTGACCATGAGCTTAGCGAGGCCAGGAGGGTCAACGCTGAGCTTGCTGAGAAGATCTAAGTTCTTGAGGATAATGTCGCCTCTGCGAAGACGAGGTCAGATGATTTGAGCGGGAAGCTGTCGAAGACGTCTTCGAGGCATGCGAAGGACAAGGAGGAGATCGCTTCGCTTAGGAGTAAGCTAGTAGAGGCTGAGAGTCTTAGAGACTCCGAGATTGAGGAGGCCGTTTCTAAGGCCAAGGAGGAGGCGACTCGTGACTTTGCTTGCCGAACTGGGCAGGCTGCCAGGTTGCTTGCCAGGATTGAGGGGACAGCGAAGGACAACATGCTAGACCTTGCTGAGATTGATGCGAGCCTAGAGCTCATCGAGCGCCTTCGTGAGCCTGATGGCCCGACTTTGGACACCGTAGCAGGGCTTTTGGTTGTGAGGAAGATCCCGATATATGATGCTCGTGACGTGTTTGATGAGCTTGTCTCTAGCGTGAGGAAGGCCTTAGAGATCGCAGAGGATGCTGACGTAGCTGATGAGGATGCGTGATCGACGAGTGATCATTTCTCTTTGCTTATGACTTAGTTTGTTTGTAGTTTCTTATGACTTTTGTTTCTGAAAACCTTTGTTGGATTTGATGATTTCGGTTGTAGCATTGGATGGTTTGTATCCTTGCTAGTATTTTGGACCCTTACGCTGTGGCGAGTGCGGGGTGACTCTATAGCTTTTGTATTGTATGATGAACCTTGCTTGTTTTTGGAGTTATGTACTCGCTTTAGATGTTGTTCCTATACTTAGGAGTTCTTTGGACTCGCTTGCCGAAGCCACTGCGTTGCTGCAGTACAATGGAAATCTTTTGCTCATGGATGAGGCTCGTTCTTGGTCAATTGCTCATGAATGAGGCTTTACTTGCTCATGAATGAGGCTTTGCTTGCTCATGAATGAGGCTTTGTTTGCTCATGAATGAGGCTTTGTTTGCTCATGGATGAGGCTTTTGTTGAGGCTGTGAAAACGCAAATGCGCTCACGCTCTTTATCTGCCAACACTGTTGTTGGGCATTGCAGAATGGTGCTGCTCTTCTAGACACGTCTGTCCGAGAGCAAGTTCACCTTAGATTTTACCAGAGTGCTTGCTGGGTTTCCGAGTGACACGTTCAAAATGCATTCCGAACGGAGGTCACTAGCAGCTGCATTACCAACGACGTTTGTTGGGTTTCTGAGTGATCAGGTGGGTCATCCGGAGACGATTCTGAACACTGGAATTTATATAGCGCGCTGTATCCATTGTGGATGTCATTGTGTTCGTATTTCCGCATTATTGTTGTGGCCAGTAGCAATAAATACGGAATGACTCTACTCGATTAAAGCTTTGATCATTCCGTAAAGGATAAGCTGTTCTCATGATGAGTGTTGTGGCGAGTGTTTGTGATTGACGATGACGTTGTCAATGATTTTATCCAGGAGTGGCGTATGGGTACCCCACTCCCCCCCCCCCCCCCTTTTAGACGAAGAAAGGAACTGAAGTCGTCTCCCCCCCCCCCCCCCCCCCCCGAAGGCGGAGGAGATCGAGTGAGCTTGTCCGGAACGAGGCTAAAGTGGAATGTAATCCCCCCTCCTCTTTTGATGGAGGGGAGCAACTGAACCTATCCGAAGACAGGCTGCCTACGTACCCTTTGCAGGGATCAAGTCGCCCCGTAGTTTATTTGGTAGAGAAGACTAGAAATAGTGACCCGGCAAGTGGGGAGAGGTGCGGTGAGGCGCTGGTGTTGCTCACAAGAGGCTGGCCAGGTCCGTCACCTGACTGGAATTAGCTCTTGCCTTCTTATGCGGCCCTTGCGAGATTAAGACGTTTTTATTCTCCTTGTGTGTTTCCGGGTCGGAGCCTTCGTTTCCTTCGCGGTTGCGCAACTTGTGCTCTGCTAAGAAACACATGCGTGAATCCTTCTGGTTGCCAAAGATTGTTTGCACGCCGCTGCTGGTTGGAAACTTCAGCCACAAGTGGTACGTTGATGGTACAGCTCGCATCTGACTGAGCCATGGTGTTCCCATGATTAGGTTGTAGATGGCGGGATGATCAGACACTGCGAATTTGACCATCTTCTTGATACCTCCGGCTTGAACTGGAAGGCGAATCATTCCCCTTGTCCATGTTGTCTCACCTGAGAAGCCCGTTACAGGCTTTGGCTGCCCTGTGATGAGTGACAGGTCAATCTTCATCTTCTCGAGTGTTTCTCTAAAGATAACGTCCACTGAGCTTCTGGTGTCGATGAGGACTCGAGCCACATTGAAATCGTAGACGGTCAAGTTGATCACCAACATATCATTATGCGGGTGGTCAATGCCTTCAGAATCTCCTTCATCAAAGATGATAGGGTCACTAGTACGCTTTGTCCTTGGAGGTGCAGAGATGTTGGCGCAGACCTCGGCGCGCCTCTGGTAAGCCTCGATCGCAGTTACATTGTCAGCGCAATACTGCGATCCTCCCATGATCATGTTGATTGTGTCTTGGGGGTTTCCGCTCTCGGGATTGTCTCCACGGCGCTGTCGCCTGGGATTCTCCATCTGCACCTCAGTGGTGTCTTGAACCTTTTCCTCTGGCTTGAAGTCCGACAAACTGATATTGCCTTTAAGGGTGCCCTCGGCCAGCCTCGCAGCCAGCTGTCGTCCCAATTCACGGCACATTGCAGTTGAATGCCCAGTCGCCTTGTGGAATTCACAGTACAATTTTTCATCGTACTCGTTCGGGTTTCTAACCCATGTGAGACTCCCTCCGCCGCATCCGCAACCGCGGCCGCGACCTCTGCCATATCCAGGTGAGTCTATTTGGTAATTATGAGCTCCACCTGCTCCTCCTTCGTATTGGATAAAGGCAGGATAGCCTTTCTTTGCTGCAGCTGGGGTCGGAACCAGAGAGGGTTCGCTCGCCTGCTTGGTTTTCCCACCCTTTTTGGCACGGAGCTCCTCTTCGCTTCGGGCGAAGTTAGCAGCACGGTGAAGAGCGTCTTAAATCGTCGTTGGAGGGTTGATAGTAAGCTCTTGCCAAAACGGAGACGGGCATTTAACCGCTCCTCTTAAAGCCTCCAAAGCGGCCGTGCTGCTTATTCCGTCTACTTTTGACAGGGTGTGCTTGAACCTGGTCATGAAAGACCGCAAGCTCTCGCTCTCTCCTTGCTTGTTGGTCCACAGCTCTGCGTCTTAGATCTTTCGTTCGGCGAAGATGTTGTAGTGTTGCACAAACATCTCTGAGAGCTGGTGGAAATTATGAATGGAGTTTTTATCCAACTTGTAGAACCACTGGAGTGCAGACCCCTTGAGAATCTCCACGAATAGCTTGCAGTAGCCGATGTCTCTCTCGGCTTCGCTAAAATTTGCCCTTCCTAGAGCTACCTCAAACTCCATTAGATGATCGACAGGATCGGAGGTCCCTTCATAGCTTGGGAGTTTGATCCGTCCTGGATCAGAGATTCTAGCCCCTGAGATATTTTCAGCGAAAGGGGTGTTGCGTGCCTTCTCCAACACATAGGCAACCCCAGGGGCCCTCCCCGTGCTGCGGTACATCTGCATCTTGGTAGTCCACAGATCAGAGATGACTCGATCCAGCTGGGCTTTCAGCGCTGCGACTCCTTCGTCTCGGGAGCCCTGCGGTGCCCTGCGCTCCCTCTCTCTCCAGTACAGCTCTGCTATGATAGCATTGCCTTCTTCAGCGGCCGTATTGTGGTCGACCTCTGTGTCGACTCAGGGACGTCTTCGAGGGGGTAGATCCTCGTCTGACTCTTCCATCACGCGCTCGAGAGTCGGATCGGTTTCCCGACAAGGCGGTGGTGGAGGCAAGTCCTCTGGAGCTGTGCGATTGGTACGAGGTGGCAGCTCTTTGTTTTGGTTCCTTCGACTGGTTCGAGGGGTAGCAAAGCTGAGACGTGTTGGTCGAACGCGGGACCTCTTGCGCTTTCTTTTCTGTAGTGCTTGCAGCTCGTTCGTCGTGGCTTCTATGTTCCTTTCCTGATCCTCAGCTTTCTTCATGAGAGTGTCGAGCATCTGCTTGATCTCCGTGAGATCTGTGGGGTTGTTAGTGGCATGAGGCACGGTGCTCTCCACGGAGTTCTCTCTTTCCTCATTGTTTCTGTGAGACGAAGATCCTTCGCTGTTTCTGCTGTTGCTTGACATCCTCATGGTGGTGCGAAACCCTAGCTTTCGTGTGTAAGAAACTCTCTGCTCCTCAAATTGTGGGGGTCGAAACCAACACAATTAAATTTGTAAGGATTCGTGAGGGGAATTTAGAGAATTATATGTTTAGCTAGGATCACAAGAGATTGAGAAAGAGTTGTTCTTATTGCTGTGTAAATTTGAGTACAAAGCTTGTGTATGAAAATTGCGGATGCCCCTTTAGGGTTTTTACAAAGACGTATATATAGTTTTCTAAGTCAGCTAAACATTCCTAATCCTCTGCGGAGTCGGTCGCATCAACATGGGCTTCGCGTCTGGACCGGGCTATCACAACGTTATTGGGTTGAAGACTGTCTTGGATTGAAGATGCGATTGGCGACTAGGCCGAACGTGCGATTAGCCCACCAACTCCGAGCCCGTGATCGGCCCACAAGGTGAGCACGCAGTCGGCCACAGTACCGAGCACGCGGTCGGCCTCGGCACTGAGTGCGCGGTCGGCCTCGACACCGAGCACGCGGTCAGCCTCAGTACCGAGCATGCAGTCGGCCTCAGCACCGAGCATGTGGTCGGCATGATAGCGAGCACGCGGTCGGCACTAGCCCGGTCTCTTTCTGTTTTGCCTAAGTCTGCTCCACTGCCATATGCTCCGCTCCGCAGAAAGATTTAGGTTCCGTTAGGCCTCCTTCGTCGAGAGTCCGGAGGGCCATCTCTTCTATCGGCTTGTCTTTAGACGTTAATGCTGAGGGGGTGAAAACCGACCCCAACAGTCCTCGAATTGCTCCTCCAGGTCCTCAGTTACTGCAAGAGCTTCCACCAGCTCCGCCCTCGAGGCATACCTGGAAGCTCTGTCGGGCTTCTTCAGCCCAATCCGAAGTCCTTCCACGAACTTGCCCATCTGGGCTTGCTCTTCATCCATGCCGCTACTCGCATAGACCACCAGCCTGCTGAACTCAGCATCATAACCACGAACTGATTGGTTGCCCTGAAACAGACTTTGGAACTGTAACCCTAACTGCTCCACAACTTCTTGAGGAAAGTATCTTGAATTAAATTCGCTCAAGAATTCTCCCCAAGTCCACAATGTCCGCCTTCTCCTGGCCTGGACACCGGTCCACCAGAGACGAGCATCTCCCTCAAGGAACTCAACCGCTAGATCAACGCGGAACTCATCAGGACATCTGAGAGAACGAAGCCTCTGCTCAACCTTCAACCTCCACTCATTGGCTTTTTCTGGCCCTCCTCCACCCGAGAAGTACAAGGGCCCCATAAGCGATAGATCATTGGACGTCGCCAGATACTGCTCCCTCAAGGTCGCTACTGGAGCCTGCACTGGTACCGCACCCGGTAACCGCTCTAAAATCAATGCAAGCGTCTTCGCCAAACGATCCTCAGGATCCTGGGCTCCACCTGCAGCAACACCCACACCTGGGCCTCTTGCCGCACCAGCTGAACTATCCAACACACTGACAACACTTGCTGAACCCTCCTAATACGTCGGCGAAACAGCCACCTGCTCTGACGACTCACTCTGAGTCTCCCACTCGAATGACAACGATACACGACCCCGACCACGACCACGACTCTGGCCGCCACGACCACCAGCTCTGCTACAACGGCCCCTCGGAACTCTAGCCATCGCACTCTGCACTTGCCAAAAGTACAAACTATGATACTAGAATTCACAATCAAGAATACAAATAATAACTTACCACAGAATCTCTTTGAAGGCCGTAGAGGATGATTTCTAAGAAAAAAATTGACTAAACACAATAATCAATTTAAACACATAGTCTCAGTTCATCCAACTAACAGTCCTAAAACCATATAGGCTCTGATACAAAAATGTAACACCCGGTTTTTTTTTTTATAATTAATTAATTCTGCGGAAATAAACTAATCAACTAATAATCCAATAATAATAAACCATGTGCAATAAAATACCGATAAATAATCAATGCATTTCTAGCAACCTAACCGGGTTCTCTAGAACTTAGCAAAACAGGAAAAATCAAACGACAATCCTAATCATCCTCTCCCTAAAGCCATGATCCCGCGGTCACACTTTTCCTTTTCCTTTACCTGCAACACAATTAGGAAAAACGAGTTGCGTAAGTATTTAATAAATACTTAGTGGAGCGGTCATCCCGTCTACCGGATATATAATAGGAATTAAATTATCAATTCTACGCGAGCAATCAACAGTTCACAACAATTAAATAAATTCAGTAAATTAAACAGAGAGTGTCGATCGACACCACCACTTGGTGTCGATCGATGCTTCACAAAAGCAAATGATCCTCATGATCACATTACAGTGGTGTCGATCGACACTACCTCTAGGTGTCGATCGACACCTCTCGAGAGAACCTGAACCGAGTCTGATCCTCTCGCGATTCGAGTTCCGTTCTATCGCCCGATCAACACGATTTCAGAACACAATAATCACCCAGTATCAGCACAAAAACCAATCCAAAACATCACGAATAACCGATCAAATCCTAATAACCTAATTCCTTATCCACGATCACGCACTCACCTCGATTATGCGGTTCGAGGAAAGAACGGCTAAGAACACAAAATCAGCGACCTCGCAGCCTCTGATCTCAACCACAAATGCCGAGGAACCCTTCCTCAATTACCTAGAACACAAAAACTTGGATTTCTCAAAACCTTACTTCAGACTTCCAGAAAATAGAACGACTCTCTGGACTAAAACGATCATAGGGATCGGATATTACCTCCAAATTCAGATCGGAAACCCAATCTGGAAACTAGACCGATGGGGATTTCCAACGATACCTAGATCGTCTTCCGATTTCTTCTGAAACGCCGGGAAAACACTTCCCAAGGAGATTGATTGAATCTCAAAACTGCACAGACCACCTATGGGAAAACGATCATAACTCACAAACCAAAACTCCAAAAGGCAAACGGCTTTCTCCTGAAGCTATCTAAGAGGAAGAAAAACATACCTACGAAAAATTAAGCTGATCAGACACGATTAGCCTGACCGTTCCTCGTTTCTACAATGACAGTCGAATCTGTCTTCTCTTCTTCTCAATCTTCTCTCTCTTAAAACTCTTCTCCTTCAAACAAGGCCACGAAATTCTCCTTTTCTTTTTGCCTCACGCGGCCACAAACCCCAAAGACCTTATATACGCAAAGACCTAGGGTTAAATCCCTTAAACCGAGCCAAAAATCGCAATTAAAAATAAACCGGGAACACAACCCAGAATTTGGTGTCGATCGACACCCCTACCAAAATACTAGAATTTTGGTTTTTGGGATGTTACAATTTGAGAGCATTAGCAGTTAGTAAATGCTCTGCTTAATTCTCTATTAATTACACATGATTGGATAATACAGAACATGATGCTCTTTCAAATGCTTTGCCAATCAAACCCTGACTTCTCCAAGTTATATTGAAAAGTCCATATGGGCATCGCCAAAATTAGCCAATTTTCTTCCGGAATTAGCGACTGCAAACATAACGGAGTAGAGAACAGAGAGAGCCAACACAGCTGGTTTTTCGAGGAATGAAGGAACCCAATAGTATGCACCAATGTATCCAACAAAAAAGGGACCAATTTGCAAAATAAAACTTAATTTTCAATCTCTGATATACAGAAACCAAACTTGTTATCACATCTTGGCTTGACAAAACAAAAGCATTCTCACTAAATTAAACACGACAACACATACATACATACAAAGAGCGATCTTAACTTGGCGTGTAACAAACGTAAATAAAAGAAACTATGTAAAGAAATCTACAAGGAGACATTTTCAGTTCAGCAACACATATTTTCTAAGATTATATCCATTCCAGAGATAAACCAAACCAACCAACCAACTAAATCCATTAACTTTATTGACTTAAAACTAACAGTCAATGAAAAGTTGGTGTACCATTCTGTGGATCTCGACCGAAAACTAACAGTCACTAATGTAGGCTTACCAATCCCTAGAATTCAGGGTAGGGAGACTAACAATCAATATATAAGTGTTGAACCAAGAAGTTGAGGTAAAAAGAAGGCAATGGAGAAAACAAACCAGAAGCAGTTTGTGCTTGTCCATGCGGTCTGCCACGGCGCATGGAGTTGGTACAAGGTGAAAACACAGTTAGAGGCTGCAGGACACTGTGTCACTGCAGTGGATCTGGCTGCATCGGGTATCAACATGACCAGAGTGGAAGAGATTCAGACTTTAACGGATTACTGCAAACCGCTGCTTGAGTTTCTGAGCTCGCTTGGCTCGGATGATGATGATAAGGTGATTCTTGTAGCTCATAGCATGGGAGGTATACCCGCTGCTCTCGCTGCCGACATATTCCCTCATAAGATTGCTGCTATTGTCTTCGTGGCAGCTTCGATGCCCGACACAAGAAACCCACCAGCTTATGTTTTCGAAAATGTTATTCCTCCACTGTTTCGGTTTCATCTCTTTAAACTGATTCTTAATATCTAAGTGAACACTCTGCAGCTAATTAGAAGCATTGCACAAGAGGAATGGTTAGACACCGTATTTGGAAGCTACGCGAATCCTGATCGTCCTCTAGAGACTGTTCTTTTCGGACCAAAGTTCTTGGCCAAGAAAGTATATCAACTATCTCCAGTCGAAGTAAGACTCCAATCCTAATCAAACCTCTCTTTTTAAACCACTAGTAACTTTTCTTGATTTTAGGATCTTGAATTGGCGATATTGTTGGTGAGGGTAAACCCGTTAGCTACGGACAATCTAACAGGGACGAGAAGCTTGACCGAGGAAGGATACGGATCGGTTATGCGTATTTACATCGTATGCGGAGAGGATAATATACTACCTGAGGAATACCAACGTTGGATGATAAGGAACTTTCCGGTGAAAGAAGTAATGGAGATCAAAGATGCAGATCATATGGCAATGAACTCCAAACCTCAAGAACTAAGTGCTCTTGTCTTGAAAATTGCAGATAAATACGCATAAGAACGTCTCTGCAAATTTGTAAACAAAAACTTCAGCTTCCACCACAATAATCAAGCCATAAGAGAATACATCTATGAGAACAAATGTATCAACTTCGATTATTGATGAATCATAAAAGAGGAAACCTTTATGTTTGGTTAATGTATAAGAGTTATAAAACTAAGGGGCTAATTTGCAAAACGACATATATAGAAAAAATCACAAAAGCATTGTCACTCTGAAGTAAACACGCAACATATACATACAAAGAACGGTCTTAAATTTTGTATTACAAACGTAAACGCAAGAAGTGATGTATGGAAATTCTCCATGGAGACATTTTGTGATTAACAACACAATTAAATCACATATCTCTAAGTTTACTGAGATTAACCGGAGATATGACTTTAATATCACCATATAACAATTGCTTTGCGATGATAACATTTGCTGCTTCACTTGGATGGTAAGGATCCCAAAACACATATTTATCTCTCTCTTCACACATACTTGAAGTCAGTCCACACGGAATTATACCCGCGTATTGTCCTCCATTACCGCAACAAGCCTTTGTTGCGGATATGAACCCTACCAATTTTATGAATCCAAAAAATTGTTAGATTATACAAACACACAAAATATGCATCACTTCTAAGTTAAACGTGTGTACAAAAAATATTACCGTATTTTTTGTAGTTAGTGATAAGTTCCATGACGAGATCGTAGACATTGGCATGGACGAACATTGCTCCGGGAAGCTTCTTGTTGAGTTCCTCTAATAAATTCTTTAATCGAACGTTGTATTGATTTGCTAGCTTATTAGCCAAATCCACACACTCGTCTTCGTTTAATCGATTGATAGTTTTTTGGTACGGTATGCATCCGATCGGTCCAACATTCCCAATCACAAACTTCCTCGCATCCAATTGGTACAACCTCTGCATTACAATCATAAAATTCAATAATAAGCTTATACTTATAGCATTTGATATAAAATTCACATAACTTCTCTCGATTTAGTTTGTGATTTTTATTTTCTTCCTTACCGTGAGTTGGTCGCGTAGATGTCCAAGCATATCGCCTATAAAATCATCAGGAGTTTGAGTGAATCGTGTTCCGACAGAGAGAAGTGGGAATAGATAATTGTTGAGAAAATCGTTTGCTCCTATAGTGATTGAGAATATCGATTTCTTGCTTATATACTCTTTTGCTTTCTCTTTTCCAAGTAGACCATCGAATTGTTTCCGTGTAGTATTGAAGAAATCGACTTGTACATCCATTCCTAACCTATTCACCTACCAAGTATTTACGTTTCCAAAAAGAGAAAAAAAAAACATAAATTTCAGAACTACAAAAAGAATTTAAGACATCTTCAAATTTCGAATGGTTAAAACTTACAAAGATTCTCCCGGTAGCATTCATAATCCCTCCACCTCCAGATGCGTAATTCACGCCGGCTAATAAAGCTTTCCCGGTCGCGTTAGGTGCCAAGAATGGGATCGCGTAGTTCGCTGACCCGAGTTCTTCCCCTGAAAAATCGTAAATTAAATCAACGCTTTAGAATCAAAATTCAACATGTACATGGATCAAACAAACGTAAATATCAAAGTGTAGGTGTGTTAGTTCAACATCATTTCTAGACTAATATAGTTGGACATATTGATATAAAAAAGGCGCTTTTTGTACGTACCAACGATGTCACCAATGGTCCGGCCGTTAGTAAACCGGCCAGTAGGATTTCCTCCGGAAGCTTTAAAATCGATACCATTAGGCTTCATATTAGCCCTAGACAACGTCGGTAGATAATTATTATTTCCGGCATCGACTAAAGAGTCTCCAAATATAAACGAAGCTCCTAATCCGCCTTTGTTATCATTGTTAACTCCGCGACCAGCAGCTTCCACCGAAGCAGTGAGAGTTAACAAGAAGAACAAGTAGAGAGTCACGTCCATGGCTGTGACAACTCTTGTTGCCATATTTTTTTATTTTGGTTAGTAGATTGAATTGAGATTTTTTTTGATGTTTTTGTTTGAGGTTTATAAAGTGTTTGGGTTTGAAGGGAAACTTGTGAGATTGTGTTTAATTAGTTGAAATGAATTTGGTTTGACGGATTTAGTAAAATGGAGGCTTCAAGATTTTTCTAGTGGTAGTTCATCAACGTGGACTTGTTTTTCCTTTTGCTTGTGAGAAAATAACGACACGGCCTTTGATTCTCTCTACTGGCGTCAATTGTATTTTAGCCAATAAGATCGATGCTCATATATTCTATGGTTAATTAGTATTATAGGCAACTTTTTGAAGAAAATGGAAAAAAGACTATTCATAATTTGGCAAAAGGGCAATGTTCTAATAGAGAAGATTGGGTAAAAAGACACAAATAGCCCTACCATAAAAGTAATAGGTTATTTAGTATATTAGAATAATTATTTCTAGAAACTTTTATGAAATCACGTTTTTGTCTGGAAAATTTTACGGAATAATGTTTTTGCCGGGAATTTTTTACGGAATAACGTTTTTTTGCAAGAAACATTTATGGAATCACATTTTAGGTGGAAATTTTAAGGAAAGACATTTTTGGCGGGAATTTTTTGCGGAATGAGGTTTTTTGCAAGAAAATTTTATAGAATCAGGTTTTTGGCGGGAAATTTTTACTGAATGATTTTTTTGCGGGAATTTTTTGCGGAATAACGTTTTTGCATAAAAATTTTACGAAATCACGTTTTAGGCGGAAATTTTACGGAATGACGTTTTTGGCGAGAATTTTTTACGGAATGATGATTTTTGCTATAAATTTTTACGGAGTGACGTTTTTGGCAGGGATTTTTGGCGGATTGAGGTTTTTTTGCAAGGAACTTTTATAGAATCACGTTTTTGGCGGGAAATTTTTACATAATGACTTTTTTGCAAGAATTTTTTGCGGTATGACGTTTTTACATGAAACTTTTACGGAATAACGTTTTTGGCGGGAATTTTTTTCGGAATGATGCTTTTTGCAGTAATTTTTTACGGAATAACATTTTTTGGGAAAATTTTTTGCGGAATGAAGTTTTTTTTGCAGAAAACTTTTATAGAATCAGATTTTTGGTGGGAAATTTTACGGAATGACATTTTTTGCTGGAATATTTTACGGAAAGACGCTTTTGCGGATTTTTTCAGAATTACGTTTTTTGCCGGAAGCTTTTATGGAATCACGTTTGTGACGGCAAAATTTTACGGAATTACGTTTTTGGCCACAAACTTTTATGCAATCATGTTTTTGGCAGGAAATTTTACGGAATGACATTTTTTGCGGGAGTTTTTTGTAAAATGAGGTTTTTTTGCAGGGAACTTTCATGGAATCACACTTTTGGCGGGAATTTTTTGCGGAATGACGTTTTGGCGGGAAATGTTTTACGGAATCACATTTTTTGCCAGATTTTTTTATAGAATCACGTTTTTTCCCCGAAACTTTTACGGAATAACGTTTTTGGCGAGAATTTTTTACAGAATCACATTTTTGGCGGGAAATTTTTACGGAATAACATTTTTTGATGGGAAATTTTATGGAATCACGTTTTTGGCGGGAAAATTTTATGGAATCACGTTTTTAGGGGAAATTTGTTATGGAATGACATTTTTTGCAGAAAACTTTTAGGGAATCACGTTTTTGGCGGAAAGATTTTGGAATCACGTTTAATTGGCTAGTATTGGACCGAATATTAGCCAATTGCCCATAAGAAATGTAATTCAATAAGTTAATAACAATGAATACTGAAAATAAGAATTCAATGAATTATGATTATAGAGTTTAGGGTGTTAGTATAACATATAAAATATGTACACCAAACAGGTACACCGGTCTGTACACCAAGCGTATCCAAACCCATGTCCACCAAACCCTTTTGAGCATACTATACACCATGTATGTATTCCAAGCATGCATACGATGGCGTTGACGTACACCATACTTGTACACCAAACATGTACACCAGTCTTTACACCAACCGTATCCAAATCCATGTCCACCAAACCCTTTTGAGCATACTGTATACACCTTGTATGTATTCCAAGCATGTACACTATGGCATTGACGTACACTATACTTGTACATCATGCTTGTACACCAAACATGTGCACCAGTTTGTACACCAAGCATATCCAAATCCATGTCCACTAAAACCTTTTGAGCATACTATATACCATGTATGTATTCCAAGCATGTACACGATGGCATTGACGTACACAATACTTGTACATCATGCTTGTATACCAAACATGCACACCAGTATGTACACCAAGCGTATCCAAACCCATGTCCACAAAACCTTTTTGAGCATACTATACACCACCCCCAACATGTACACGATGGCAATGATGTACACCTTGTACAACATGCAAAAAAAGTCATTTCGTAAAAATTTACCGCCAAAAACGTCATTCTGAAAAAATTCCCGCCCAAAAAGTCTTTCCGTAAATAATTCCTGTAAAAGACGTGATTCCATAAAATATTCACGCCAAAAACGTCCTCCAGTAAAAAAAACTCGCAAAAAAATGTCATTCCGTAAAAAATTCTTGGCAAAAAACATAATTCCGTAAAAATTTCTCGCAAAAAAACTTGATTCCGTAAAATTTTCCGGCAAAAAATGTCATTCATAAAAAATTCCCCGCCAAAAATGTCATTCCGTGAAAATTCTCCGCCCAAAACGTCATTCCGTAAATTATTTTCCGCAAAAACGTGATTCCATAAAAATTTCCGCCAAAACGTTGTTCTGTAAAAATTTTCTGCTAAAAACATCATTCCGTAAAAATTTCCTGCAAAAAAAAGTCATTCCGTAAAAATTCACCGCAAAAAACGTCATTCCGTAAAAAATCCCGCAAAAAAGTCATTTCGTAAAAATTCCCCGCAAAAACGACATTATGTAAAAATTCCCGCAAAAAAGTTATTTCGTAAAAGTTTCCCGCCAAAAACGTGATTCCGTAAAAATTCCCTGCAAAAAATGTCATTCCGTAAAACAATTTCGCAAAAAACGTCGTTTTGTAAAAATTCTCAGCGAAAAACATCATTCCGTAAAAATTTCCCGCAAAAAAATCATTTCGTAAACATTCCCCGCAAAAAATGTTATTCCGTGAAAATTCCCGCAAAAAAAGTCTTTCCGTAAAAGTTTCTTGCCAAAAACATGATTCCATAAAAGTTTCTGGAAAAAACGTCATTCCGTAAAAATTTCCCGCTAAAAAAACATCATTCCGTAAAAAAAAATTTTCAAAAACGTCATTCCGTAAAAAGTTTCCTGAAAAGAACGTGATTCCATAAAAAATTAAAATATCCAATACGTAAGTGGGTCTAAGTGGCAAAAGCGTAATATAGTGAAACACAAAAGGGGTAAGAGATATTAACCATCTTCTGCATAGTACAAATTGCCCAAATTCCCAATTATAAATAGTGATTGACATATTTAACATAATACTTTTGAAAAAGTTGTCTATTTGGCAAATTAATCCTATATTCTATCACCAATTAGTTTTTATGAGTCAATGTGAATAACGTTCCTTGAAAGAGAGTAGGTGTTAATTTGGTCGAGAAGGTGGGACTCAAAACTTTATAACATTCTTTAGGTAATTAGCTGAAATTTGATATACAATTTTGCAATTTTCAGAAAGTAGATATCGTAATTTTCTTTTCAACGGTAACCGTAAAAAAAAGCTTACAACTTCCCATATTCCCACTGTTTTGCAATAAAAACACATACAAATAAAGTAATCTATATATATAAAGTTAGTTTTGCTCTCTTTTTCTTAAACCACTTCATCATCCACATCACTATTAAATCTTATTTTATTTTATTTTTATTTTATAATTCTAAATTTAATTCATTTTATTGTAACATAATGCAAAGAATTTGAAAAGTAATTATCTATATTCTAGCTTGAACTTGAAATCTCAACGTTAACTTAATATATATAGTTATTAAAAATTAGACAAGTTAAATAAATTTGTTTATACTAATATAAATTTGAAAAGTTATTAAACAAACAATTGATCTATAACTAATTCCCTAAAGCAAAATATAGGTTGATATCTATTACGTCTAATAAAGAGAAAAAAAATTAAATTTAGGTATACTTAAGCCAATTATTGTAATTATAAATAACAAATGTGAAAATAGAATATGAGTATCAAATAAAATAACGAAAAGAGGATTATGTCAATTACTACTAAAGTCAAAAAGAGAATACGAGAAACAATTTGTTTCTTGAAACAAATTGTAAATATTTCAGAAAGAACAATATAATTTTAACAAAATAAATATTATTATGTGTGGTAATTTTATTTTAACCCAAAGAAAATTTTAAATGTAATTATTAAGAGTGGAGAAAATAACAATCCTAAACTATTAAGTATATTTTGGTTGTCAAAGAAAAAAACTATTAAGTATATGATATAATATATATCATGTGATCCAAGTACAATAAATATTTTGAAAACCATACGAGATGAAATTTTCTATATTATTTTGTGTTATGATTTTAATTAAATTTTCAATATAAATATAAGAAGAGAAGAAAATAATATTTCTAAACTATTAAATAATTGATATAATATATATCATGTGATGTTAGTGCAAGTAATATATCTTAGAGACAATATGACACGAAATTTCAAAGTTTGATGTCTCACATAATATATGCATTTGTAACCTTTTGTATTTTTAGTTTTAAATAATTAAGTTTACATCTAAATAAAATTCATAGTAAAAAAATATCTTTAAATAAAATCTAATTCTCCTATAACGAAAAGACAAGTACACATAACTAAAGTGCAAAAAAAAAAAGGGAAATTATTTTTTTAAGAAACAACTTATAAATATTTATAGAAAATAGTATATGCTTAAAAATTGAAAGATTAATTTTAACCCAAAAGCTAATTTACATGTAACTATAACAAGAAGAGAAAATAAAAGTGCTAATTTATTATGTAAATGATATAATATTCCTCATGTGATGTAACTGCAGTTAATATGTTGGAAACAATACAAGAGATATTGCAAAATCAATGTGTGAAAAAAAGATGCATTTTTTAACCTTCCAAGTAATTTGTATTTTAATTTTAAATAACTAAGCTTTCTATTCAAACAATAGTTTCATATTATCAACGTTACAGAGAAAAAGTTTTAAAGAAACATATATACTTTCAAATAGTAATATCATATTCCAAAATGGTTAAAAATCATTTTCATGTTCATACAATTTAGATAAGAGAAAAAAAAAACCTAATTCATTTCAAGCCAATTAGTATTTTTGATTTTAGAATATTAGTTATTTTATGAAACTATTTATCTCTAAATACTATTTATCTATACGAGCGAGAAAATTTTAGTATAAAAATAATATTAAGTCCCATCAAATCAGAGTATTATTGACGCTTAACCCTCCAACACAACTCCCAATTTCGCCGCACAGTTTTCAAATAAAAAAATCCGACCGTTGCCGTCCCACTAATTAAAAATCTCAACTTTAAAAATCAATTCTCCAGAGCACAGTGAGATTCAGACAGAGAGAGAGAGAGAGAGCTTTGATAATTCTCATTCACAATGCTCACCATGAGAACAGAAGCGGAAGGAACACCAAAGGTCTGTCTCTACGAACAATGCAGGGAAGAGAAGATCAAAGAGAATCTTCAGAGAATGCAGAATCTGGGCATCTTCGATCTCTCCCTCAAACTCAAACGAGAGACCCGGCAAGCCAAAAGACCTTACGGTAACTCTAATTCCGCTCAGAAACCGACCACTCCTCTTCAACCTTCCCGGCGATCTTCCCGGTAAATTCTCCGTCTCTGTTATGGGTTTTCTGTTTTTGTCTCGAATCGATTCTTCTTAGTTTCAAAGAGGGCTTTTTAGCAGAGGAATTAGAGTTTTTGAGTAGAAATTAGGGTATGCGATTCATTTCAGTTTGAAAAGAGGGTTTTTTTTCATTTTAGCTGAGGAATTGGGGGTTTTGAGTAGAAATTAGGGTTTATGATTCATCTCAATTTGAAGAGGGTTTTTTCTATTTAGCAGAGGAATTGGGGTTTTGGGTAGAAATTAGGGTTTATGATTCATCTCAATTTGAAAGAGGGTTTTTTTTAGCAGAGGAATTATGGTTTATATGAGTCGAAATTAAAGGTTTATGATTTCTCTTTCGAAAGAGGGTTTTAACGGGAGGAATTATGGTTTATGATTTCTTTTATTTGGGTCATTGTTAGATTGGAGAACTCAACTCCAGTTATCTACACTGATGGAATCGATAAGAAGAGGAAAATATCAAAACCAGAGAGTGTTGTGATTGGTGAAGGCCCAAAAGCTGAGATTTACACAGATGAACATGAGAAGCTGCTTGGGAACACAGAACGAAGCTGGACGTGTTTTGTCGATGGTTACGATAAGGATGGGAAACGGATTTATGATCCGTTTAAGGGTAAGACTTGTCACCAATGCAGGTTAGTCTCTATTTTTACTCAAAACTCTAGATTTTAGATTCATATAAGTAGACCAAATTTACTTGATACTTCTCTCTGTGTGTGTTTGTTAAAACAGGCAGAAAACGCTTGGTCATCGCACACACTGTAGCGAATGTGATATGGTCCAAGGACAATTCTGTGGAGATTGTTTGTTCATGAGGTAAGATCACTAGGAAGTGTATTTTTTTGTTTGTTGGTACTGAATGTGTTTAAATTATTGATGAATTAGATATGGGGAACATGTGCTTGAAGCTCTTGAGAATCCAAACTGGGTATGTCCCGTTTGTCGTGGGATTTGTAACTGTAGTTTGTGCCGGAATCATAAAGGATGGGTTCCAACTGGTCCGATTTACCGAAGGGTGCGTTGTACTACTTTCAATTATTTCATTTGATTATTTTGTAGTTGTTGATTCTTTGGATGAATCAAGAAGCTGAAAATGTTTGTCTTCGGATTGTTGTTTCCAGATAGCTAAACTCGGGTATAAGTCGGTTGCGCATTATCTCGTTCAAACTAAACGGTCTGATGTTGCATCCCCAAATCAAGCTTCTGCAAAGAGATCACTTTCCTTTCAAGAACCCAAGATTTCTGCTGAGGATGATGATCTTTGTGAAGAAGTAGTACCAACACTGAAGAAAGAGGAAGATGGAAACACGAACGAGAATCCGGATTCAGCGAGAAGGTCATTGAGCTTCGTCTTGCCTTCAGTGGATAAGCAAACTTCAGTGGTTGATGTTCAGGTCATAGGTTATCTCGAACCGCCAAAGCACGAACATTCAAGTGCAAACATTGGTGATGATTTTCCAAGAATTCAAGAGAAGACCGGACAAGACTCGGATTTGGATACAAAAGTAGATTGTGACTATGCTAAAGACAAGGTCATATGCAATGAGACAGATACCGAAGGTACCTCGGTGAATACTCGAGTCACGAGGAGTAAGAGGAAAGCATCTCTTGAACCTAATCCAGATAGCATTGGTGGAAGACTAAGGCAACGACGTCGAACGAGCCAGAGTGGGCTTTAGAACAAGTTTCTGAAGAAAACCTTAAAACTCTCTTTCTGACATGTTCTTTTCTGTTTTTTTGGTTGCTTGTGTTCAAGCGCTTTGAAAGTTAAAATCTTTTGTTTCCAACGGTGACGGATCAAGTGAGAATCCTTGTAAGACGCATTTTTAAACTTTAGCAAGTAGTTGAACAGTTTTAATGCGTTTTCCAAAATTCAGTTCCTTCTATAACTATTTTTAAACGATGATTTTCAATGCACTTCTGAAAAGTCAGGGTGGGCCGGATCCGGATATCCAGCCTTTTTCAGGATATCCGGATCCGTGATTTTACTATCCGGATCCGTATCCATGGCACCCGAATATCCGGTTTTCGGATATCTTTTCAAAAATTAACATATCCGCGGATATCCGGGTCCGTCAAAATATTAAAAATAAATTAAAAAATATTAAATTAATTACAAAAACTATTTTTTTTGTAAAATTATTATAAATTTATTAAAAAATAAATAAAATATTACGAAAATAATTTTAATTTTAATTTTTTATGTTTGATTTTAAAAATAATAAAAATAAAATAATTATTTTTAATATATTTTAATAGCCCGGATCCGGATATCCGGACTTGAAAGTTAGAATATCCGGATCCGGATCCGTTTTTGACGGATCCGGATCCGTTTTTGACGGATCCTTGATTTTATTATCCGGATCCGGATCCTTGATTTTATTATCCGGATCCGGATCCGGCCCCCCCGGATATCCGGATTTTCGGAGCGAATCCGGAGCGGATCCAGATCGGATCTCGGATCCCGGATAATAATTCCACCCCTACTAAAAAGAATAAGTTGTATTAAGATGACAAATTTTATGTTATTTAGATATGGATTAATAAAAAAAAAACAAGTGTTATCTTGACCAAAACAAAAATCAAGTATCATTGAACTATTGATTTGAACATATACTTTGAAATTCATTGTTATTAGAATTATCTAAATCAATGGATCTTAGCAGATTTATATGATTTTATGGCATTTTGGCTGAGTTTTATGATTAAAAATATAAAATTTCTATTCTCATGGTTTCATACTTTTAAATGAGATTATAGAGAATTTTTTTTTTTTTTTTAATAACTTCTTTAATTCATCTAATATAATCCTTCCACATCTTTTCAAATATTAGATTGAATAAATCTCCCGAGATGAGCTTGATCTTGTAAATGATATTGGTAGTGTTAAAAGTAATTTTCATGAAGACACACCCCTATACCATATTTTTCTTTAGGTGCCATACATCATACATTTGATGCCATTAACTGTAGATCCTTTATTTTTCTTATAAGAAAACGTTTCTTTTCTATCTTATAAAATTTCAATAATTGAACGAACCCTCATCTCTCTCTCATCTTCTTCTTGATTTCAACTTAGAGAACAAAAGGATCGCATTTCTCGAATCTTTTCAATTTTAATGAAATGTATTTTTGATTTTTTTTCATTGTACAATAATGTGAATTTTGAAATTGATGGATTAAAGATGTAGTTCGGTGTTTCATTTGTACTAGGTCTATATCCGCGCATACGCGCAAGTTTCTCTTCTAAAACTTGTATACTGAAAAAATGAAAAAAAAATCCATGAATTAGAACATCGATGAAAATAGCATTTGTAAGACATAGCTACATGGAGATATATTTAAATCTCACAAAAGGAAACAATACAAAATCAAATATCATATTTTGGAAGGTTGAAACTTTTGATGTTCTTTCGAATACAACCTCAAGAATTTTCCGAAGAAAACCACTTACATGATCTTTCTTAAAAGTATTTTTTGTGTTGCTCTAAGAAACAACTTTTGTTAATTATTGAGATTATGTGTATGTGTATGCCATAATTTTACTCATATCAATAATTACATATCCATTGAGCTTCTTAAACTCCAAAAATTTACATAGCCACAACGGAAATATGCAAAAACCTGAACTTATTGGATTACACATTTCCTCCTCAACTGAAATCGACAATAGTAGGTAATCCCTAGATATTAAATATGGGATGAAATTTGTTTACATGATATTGTGAATACATGTTTAATATAGTACGATATCAAGTCGAACGATATACAACATGAACATTTGTGCTTCTTCCTCCTCAAATAAAGTCAATTTTTTTAGTACAAATACCGATATATGTATTTACTTAAATCACAAAAAATAAAGATGCAGAAAAGATATTCAGTTTAATACATTGATGTTTAATAGTTTACATTAAACTTATGAATAACTAAAGTTATTAGAAGTTGAAAGGAAAGAAGTTTTAGTCGTAACGTTTGAGGACAAGGTAACTCTTGGGTTTTTTTTTGACTCATGTCATCTTCTGGTGTGATGATGTGTCAGTCATATGGAGAAGGTTAACTCTCCTTATATATATATATATATATGATTTATTAACTGAGATTTCTTTGATTTATTGTGTAGAGGCGTTTTATAAGTTTATTTTTGTAACCCGAGATCTCAAATTATTTTCATTTTTTTAGGATTTTCTTCTGACTTTTCAAATTCGATGCTAATTCTTTGATTTTCAAATTTTCTTTTATTTACCGATGCTTACATTTTTAACTCAATTGATACAAGGATTATTTCACGCAAAGCAGTAGTAAGTATTTTAGTCTTATCTCATTGTAGAATGTTATTTCAAGAAGGTTGTAGTTACTCTGGAAGGCAATAACAATTTTAGGTATATTAGATTTTAGTTTGATTAATTAGTCTTCCGCCAAAGCAATTATAGCCCCGTCCAGAAAAAATTCGGGAGTTTAGAAGAAATTCTTTTTAGTTGCCACTAATTACGTCTAGATATGTGTTGCGATGACATACGTTACTTCGTTATCTCACTAGAATTTTTATTGAGAAATTCTTTATGATGCCACCAAACAAAATTTTTGTTCCTTAGGTACCATTAATTTTTAAAAGTTCTTTAAATACAACTTTTTTCAAAAAAAAATCAAACTTTCCAAAATACCACAAACACAAAAATTGATTTTTAAAAGGTCTATAATTTAATTTTTTTTGTTTGAGTTAACTATTGTACAATTAGGATATAGTTTTAGGGGTATGATTTAATAGAATAAAAGAGCTAACATATAAAGTTCTAAATGGACATTTTAAGTGGAAGCTCCCTTGGTCTAATGGATGTTGATCAATGATTAATAAATATTTATACAACAAAAGAAAGAGACAATTACATAAATATCACTTTTGACATGCCACTTTACAAATATGCCACTTTTGAGTTATTTTCTTACCAATATGCCACTTATAAATTCGTTTAAAAACTTTATATCTTAAAATTCTCAATTTTAAAAAATATTTTTATCCCTAACAAACCTTAAACCCAATAAACTAAACCCTAATATAACATAGTTAACCCAAATATAAAATGATTTAAAATTTTGGTAAAAGTGATAGTGGTATTTTTGAAAAATGGCATGTCAAAAGTGCAATTCTTGAGTTATTTTATCCAACATGCCACTTATAAATCCGTTTAAAAACTTTATATCTTAAAATTCTCAATTTTTAAAAATGATGTTCGATAACCAAGTATTGCGATTCATGGACAATTATAAAGATTAGTGGAGGCAAACTTATATGAGATCGCTAGCGTTCAGGAAATAAAGTTGTTCGTCGTGATTCCTCACATTTAAAGGTTAAAGAGTCTATCATGAACATGGAAAATAAACTATTGTTTGTCATGGATCTATAAGAGTCGAAGTAATTTATCCGTGATATATTATCTTTGTAACAATTTTCATAATTTATATTATTCATAAATTCAACCCATAAAAAGTAAACATTTCAAAAAATGCTTGGTATTTATTTGTAGAATTTTATTAATTTGAAGATTAAAACAATTTATGGAAAAAATAAGTATGAATGAACAATTTTAAAAACTATAAATAGTTTGATTAGTTTTTTCCTGTTTGTTCAGAGTACATAAAATTTTACTAAAAATAATTTGATATTAGTGCTTTTAAAGCTGTAAAGATTTTTAGCATTTAGTGGAAATCTATAAATACTTGTGTAATGCTTTTGGTAATAATTGTGGTATTGCTTTTTGATTGGTAACAAATAAAAAAAATAAAAAATCTGTACGCAACGGTACAAAATCACATATCATAATCTTTATACTGCAAATTAAAAACATTTTATTTGGTGGTAGTTTTTACAAAATGTCTTGTAAATATGATGAGTCTGATAAGTTTTTGAGTTGTAAGTTGTTACAACATGGTTTAAAGTTGTAAGGAATATTTGCAAGGAATATGAAAAGCTTTACAAATAAAGTCGAGTGTAACGTTTTTGTTAAAGTTTTTAGTATCACTTTTGTGATTGTATAATCTAAAACGTTACGAATTGCAAAGTGGACGTAGGTTTATTAAGACTAGGGCTGGGCATTCGGGTAATCGGGTCGGGTACAGGTTCGGGTCTAACCGGGTACAGGTTCTTTCGGGTCTAAGCAAAATGTACCCATATAGGTACCTGTGAAGTTTCGGTTCGGTACAGGTTCGGGTCTTCGCGGGTACAGGTTCGGGTACAGGTTCTTCCAAATAGAACCTGTAAATACCCGATTTTTTTCAGGTTCTTGTTGATTCGGGTATTTTCGGGTCCTTTTTACCCGAAAGTTCTGTTTTTTACCCGAACTCCATGTTTTTACCCGAACAAAACACAACAATACCTATAAATTTCATTTCAAACACAAAGAGAAATGATGAAAGATGAAACACATGAGATAAAGAGCTGAGTTGAGACTTACCACAAATGTTTACTAGTACTTAAACAAAGTTTAAAACACATCTAAAAACAAACGTTAAAACACATCTACAACAAAAAGAAATCAGTTCATTAATACTTAAAAACCTGAAGCTTGAAGTCTTGAAGTCTTGAAGCTTGAAGTCTTGAACTTCTATCTGCGTAAATTAACAGTATTTGAATCAGAAAGAGACATATAACCAAAGCCATATAAGAAAAGATTTTAACAGAATATGGATAACAAGAGTTATTTACCTTAAAGTGACATGAATGCAGGTTCAAATTCTACACAGAGTAGGAAAAGTGTTAGCCATTTAGCAGAATTGATAACAAATTACAACATTAACATGAACAACAAATTCTAAATTTACCTCTCATTAGCTCATCTTGTAGCTCGAAATCAGCAAGCATTTTTCCTTTCTTATAATTCCTTTATCACTCATTCTAATTTGACACTTCAACCACTGCTCAGTACACATGAGGACTTCAACCATGTAATGAGTCAAACAGCTTCTAGACGAATCTAAAAGCCTACCACTAGTGCTAAAGGCAGATTCTGAAGCTACCGAAGATACTTGCATTGCTAGAACATCTTTAGCTATTAGTGAAAGAATCAGATACTTACCACTGTTTACCTTCCAGAAAGAAAGAATATCATATTCTAAACCATTAGGGACATTAGGACATTCCACAGGTTCTTTCAAGTACAACTCCAACTCATTGACTTTATTCTGAAACCCACTTTGCTGTACAAGCTCATTGTAGATATCATCCATATTTTCGTAGGCAAAACCATGACCTAACACTGTTGTCTCAGGAACTTCATCTACAAATTGGTCTTGGGACTGAGATTGTGTAGAAGAGCCTCCATGAGTCTGAGACTGAGAGGAAGCAGTAGCATTTCCAAATTTGGTATACTCCTCAAACAGTTTATTCAAGAGAGAGTTAATATCATCCTTCAGAATAGACGCATGAACTGAATCTTTACCATAGAGTTTATCAAAGCACAACTCAGCAAAATTCATCTTCTTTCTAGGATCAAAAACACTAGCAACTATCAGCAGCTTATTCATCTCAACTTGCACTCCAAATGGATCCCAATATTTCCCTAATTTTCCTAACATAGCTACAGCATCTGAACTTAAGAATGCATCAGGACCAGTACTCTTGCTTAATCCTTCTATATTTCTAGTCATACTAACTATCTCATTATAAAGCTTATGAGAAGCTACTGAGCTTGAAGATGAGATAGCCAAAGTAGATCTATAGAAAATGATAAGAAACTGTACTAACCTATCAGCTGCTTCCCAATCAGGTTTTCTTGGTGGTCCAACACGCTTCTTTCCATCCACATATTCACTAAAGTAGTCATTGTACGGTTTGTCTTCTTCCAACATCCTGTCAAAGGCACTACTGAACTTCAGAGCTTGGTCTAACATGAGATAGGTTGAATTCCACCTGGTCTTCACATCTAAAGGTAGACTACCCCTTTGAATCCTTCCTGACTCCACACGATCTTCAAAAGATTTCAGTCTAGGAGTAGAAGACCTTACAAAGTAAATGGCATTGCGAATACTATCCACACTGTCACCTATATCTTGCAGCCCTTCTTTGACAATAAGGTTGATAATGTGTGCAGCACATCTGATATGCAGATAATGACCATCTAAAACAAATGCATTGTCTCCATTGACCATCTTGAATTCTTCTTTGAATTGCCTAATAGCATAACTGTTTGATGTGGCATTATCCACAGTGATGGTGAACACTCTCTTGATGTTCCATTCCCTCAGACAATCCATCAGAACCTTGCAAATGGTTGCCCCTTTATGATCATACACATTCTTAAATGCGATCATGAACTTCTTCAGTCTCCACTGATCATCCACGAAATGAGCTGTTACCACCATATAACTAGCTCTAGTGAATGGATCAACCCATATATCAGTAGTCAATGACAGCCTTTGCTTGTTCACTCCAAAAATATTCATCAATTCTTCCTTTTTAATGACATAAATCTTCACAATATCTCTTGTGGCTGTTCTTCTAGAGTGAGGCTTTGCCAACATAGCTTTATCACAGAAATATCTCCAAGCTAAGCTCTCTACAAAAGCTAAAGGCAACTGACCTAATATAATCATCTCATTCGTAGCCTCCCTAATCACTTCATCTAAAACCTTACGCAGTCTAACACTATCACCATCATGATTCAACTGTGTTTGATTCTGATACTTAATACTAGCTTCCCATAACTTATAAGCACTACAGGTCTTAGTCAAATGTTTCTTCATATTAGTTGTACCTGATTTGGATGGAATAACCATCTCTCTGCCACAATGTTTGCAATTAGCCTTGTCTGGATCATCTTTCTGTTCAATGAAGTGTTGCCAAACCCACGATCTCTTCTTACTCTTTGAACCAGAAACATCTGCTTCATTAACCTTTCTTTTCTTTCCTTGATTTGGTGTTTCAACTCCATCATCATCGTTATGAGAAGCATTATCCATTGGAGTTTCCTCTTGCAAATTAGAAGCTATCTGCAAAAGAAATTTATAATCATAATCAGAAATATGAGCAAGCTCAAATGGTGAATCAAATCGAATCATTTAACACACTTGAAATCAAAGAGATTCTGGTTTGAGATTAATCAAACTGAAGAAATTAAACAGACCCACTAAGAAATTTAACCGAATCAATTCAAAATTCATAAATGTGAACAAGCATTAATGGTCAATGACTCAATCGAATCAAACCGAATCAAAATTAGAAGAAAATTAATGTTTAGATGCTTACCTTTGATCGATTCCGAGACGTCTCTGATGGAGGAGACGTATGTGAACGAGATCGAAGAGAGTTTGAGTTTTCCAGTTTGAAAATTAGGGTTCATAGACGCATAAAAGAGTTTGGGTTTTTGTTTTGTCGTGTGTGAGGCGAGGGAAGAAAAAAATCACTAAGACACTAACATTAAGTGACTTATTTTCGGGTACATTCGGGTCCTCGTTCGGGTACAGGTTCTTACCCGGACCCGAACCTGTACCCACGGGTATCCCAAAATCATACCCAACAGGTTCGACCTCTATATTCGGTACAGGTTTCGGTTCGGTTCCTACAGGTTCGGGTACAGGTTCGGGTACACAGGTTCGGGTAAATCTGCCCACCCCTAATTAAGACTCTTGATATGTTTCTAAATGATCATCCTGTATCTGCCAAATTGTTTCGAATAAAAAGCTAATTGTAGCATTATTTCCCTTCTTTTAGCTATGATAAGTTGAATTACACTAAAAAAAAAAAAAAAAGTTGAATTACACTAAAATTCTTTTAGCTATCATGTAGCATTATTTCCGATCTCAAATAAATATTCTGCAATCTTTTTCTTAAATGCGGAGTCTAAAAGGAGCAAGAATCTTCCTACGGTTCCCAACCTAACATATTTAATACTCATATATATTTCGTCTGTTCACCCAACACTCCAACCAGAGCATTTTTAGTTTCTTAAATTGACTATATCAAATATATTGTGGCTTAAAAACTTACTTTCAATTATTCAGTATATCTAGTTATAATCCTAAGTTACCAAAAAGAACTAAATGTGGACAGTAATTAATTGTTACTTCTTTCACATAAGATTAACGTTTATTCCTTTCGGTCAAACCGTTCTTGGCACTGGCAGAGTTGACTAAATCATACGTTTTTTCAGGGCATAAAATAAGACAAAACTACGTTCTAATAAAGTAAAAAAGTAATACTATTTTTTGTTTTTCTCTGATTAAAATAAGCACAAACTTGTACAATTTCTTCCTTTTGGGTCTAAAGCATAGTTATAATTATTGAGCATAAAAGAGAAATGGAAATAATTAGCTGCAAAACCCTAAATCAAAGAGGAGCCACCACTACTCTGCTTCTGTGAAAAAAAAGGCAATGCCTTTTTTGACCAAAGAAAGGATTTAGAGAGAGAAGGCACTGAGTAGAGAGAGAGTGTGTCATAGTAGTAAATGAAATGAGAGATTGGAGGTGAAAGGAGTCAGCTTTGCATTTATTATCTAATCTTCCAAAACTGAAACAAAACAAAAACCTTTCTTTTCGAAGGTTTTCTTCACAAATCTCTCACAAGAAGAAGTTTCTTGATTTTTCCATAGAAAATTTGTGGGATCTGCTTATTTATGTTTTCTAGGGTTTGTTGCTCTTTTACTTTTCTTCTCTCCCGTGAAATTCGTTTGATTTTTAAACCCCATTCTGTAAAATCTTTTATTTTTATTTTTAATTTCTGGGTTCAGTGAAAGTTTCCGTTTTTAGAGGCTCCTCTTGATCTGTTTCAAGATCTTCCCAAATTTCGTTACTTTTTAGGGTTTTTTTAAGAAAAATCTCTCCTTTTTTTGCCTCTTCTGTTAAATCTCCAAAACCAAATTCTCGTTTTTTAATTTTTTGGTTCTCTAATGCATTTTCCTCTGTGGAAGCAAATTCATCACTGTGCTGCTCTGATCTTAGATAAGAGTAAGAGCAGAAGAAGAGATGACTCTGATTCACCAATCGATGTTCGTCGAAAAGCTTCGATGCTTCGTAAACTATACGAAGATAAGCTTAGAGAAGCTCTTGAAGAAGCATCTGAAAACGGGTCACTCTTCAAATCTCAAGATATTGAGAAAGAGAATCAACAAGACGAAGAAACCTTGGGTCGATCTAGATCCTTAGCTAGGTTAAACGCTCAACGCGAATTCCTACGCGCAACCGCTTTAGCCGCAGAACGCAATTTCGAATCAGAAGACGCGATTCCTGAGCTCATGGAAGCTTTTCACAAATTCCTCACAATGTACCCAAAGTATGAGACTTCTGAGAAAGTTGATGAATTGAGATCTAACGAGTATGGTCATTTATCAGATTCAAAGGTATGTCTTGATTACTGTGGTTTTGGGCTTTTCTCGTATGTTCAAACGCTGCATTATTGGGATTCTTGTACGTTTAGTTTATCTGAGATTACTGCGAATTTGAGTAACCATGCGCTTTACGGTGGAGCTGAGATTGGAACTGTGGAACATGATTTAAAGACTAGGATTATGGATTATTTGAATATCCCTGAGAGTGAATATGGTCTTGTCTTCACTGTTAGTCGAGGCTCTGCGTTTAGGTTGCTTGCGGAATCTTACCCGTTTCATACGAATAAACAGCTTTTGACTATGTTCGATCACGAGAGTCAGTCTGTGAATTGGATGGCTCAAACCGCGAGAGAGAAAGGCGCCAAGGCTTATAACGCTTGGTTTAAATGGCCGACTTTGAAGCTGTGTTCGACGGATTTAAAGAAACGGTTGTCTCATAAGAAGAGGAAGAAGAAAGATTCCGCGGTTGGGTTGTTTGTGTTTCCTGCGCAGTCGAGAGTTACGGGTTCTAAGTATTCGTACCAGTGGATGGCTTTAGCTCAGCAGAATAATTGGCATGTGTTGCTTGATGCTGGCTCTTTAGGTCCTAAAGATATGGATTCGCTCGGGTTATCGTTGTTTCGACCAGAGTTTATCATCACGTCGTTCTACAAGGTGTTTGGACATGATCCTACTGGTTTTGGTTGCTTGTTGATTAAGAAGTCAGTGATGGGTAATCTTCAGAGTCAGTCCGGGAAAACGGGGTCGGGAATAGTGAAGATCACACCTCAATATCCGTTATATCTTAGTGATTCGATAGATGGTTTGGACGGTTTGGTTGGTCTTGAAGATCACGTCGTTGGTACGAATGGTTTCAAAGCTGCCACTACGGAATCAGCTCGTAAAGGACCTCAGATGCCGGTATTCTCTGGTGCATACACTTCAGCTCAAGTGAGAGATGTGTTTGAGACAGAGCTTTTAGAAGATAGTGTCTCGGATAGAGATGGGACAAGTAGTACCATATTTGAAGAGAACGAAAGCGTTTCGGTTGGAGAATTGATGAAAAGTCCGGCTTTTAGCGAAGATGAGTCGTCCGATAATTCGTTTTGGATCGATTTGGGTCAAAGTCCACTTGGGTCTGACCGTGCGGGTCATAAAATTGCTTCTCCGTTGCCACCGTTTTGGTTTACCAGCAAACGACAATCACCAAAACCGGTAGCAAAGAGTTATAGTAGTCCTTTGTATGATGGTAAAGATGTCCTTTCGTTTGATGCTGCAGTTATGTCAGTTACTCAGGAGACAAATTCAACGCCATCGCGGAATCTGAGGAACTCTAATAACGAGATACAGGAAGAAAACATTGTGTTTCACGCAGGTTCGGGTTTTGGATCAAACGGTTCGAGCTCGAAGATTTCGTCTGATATGAAAGAGAACGCGATAAGACGAGAGACGGAAGGTGAGTTTAGGTTATTGGGAAGAAGGGGGAGGCTTATGGGTGTGGAAGATGAACAACCGAGTAGAGGAACACGGGTTTCGTTTAACATGGACCGTCTCAGTCATAGTCTTGACCAAGGTGAAGCATCTTTAGCCAGTGTATATGACGAAAGTGACGGTGAAAACCCGAATGAAGATGATTGGGACAGAAGGGAACCAGAGATTGTTTGCAGCCATATCGATCATGTGAATATGTTAGGTCTTAATAAAACCACAAGTAGACTCAGATTTCTGATTAACTGGCTTGTGATCTCTTTGCTACAACTGAAAGTACCTGAATCAGGCGGTGACGGTAGCAACAGATACATGAATCTTGTGCAGATTTACGGTCCAAAGATAAAATACGAAAGAGGAGCAGCGGTTGCTTTCAACGTGAAAGACAAAAGCAAAGGTTTTGTAAGTCCAGAGGTTGTTCTGAAACTAGCTGAAAGAGAAGGTGTGTCTCTTGGTATTGGTATCTTGAGTCACATACGGATAATGGATATCCCGAGAAATCATCGTGGGGGAGCTAGGATCAAGGAAGATAGCTCGTTGCATCTGCAGAGAGAAGCTGGTAAGCGCGGTGGTAAAAATGGGTTTGTGAGATTTGAGGTTGTCACAGCTTCTCTTAGCTTTTTGACAAACTTTGAAGATGTTTACAAGCTATGGGCTTTTGTAGCTAAGTTCCTGAACCCCGGTTTTAGCAGAGAAGGCTCGCTCCCGACTGTAATTGAAGAAGAAGCAGAGGATTCAGAGACGTGATGGGAAAATAAAGAAATTTTTTGAGACCCCGCTGCATCAAGAATTCGCCTTTTTTGATAACGCATGAGCTACTAACATCCTAGAGCTCGGTTGCGCTTATGGAAACGGGAGGATGGTTAAAGTAAAACTGTGAATTGAGATTTGCTATATAGTTTTTAGTTTTTTGCTATGTTTCAGTTGTCAGGAGTATAAGTTAGGAAGACAATTCTTGTAAACTGGAAAAAGAAAACATGTTTGGCCAAAGATTCCACTTTTGGAGAAGGGAACACATTTGCTCTCACACCGAACTTTGCTTATTGAGAAATTAATATGATTATTAACTTAGACAGACAAAAACGAATAATGTGTTTGCCTTCTAACCTTTCCAAGATGTTGATGTTATTTTAATAATTTGTGAACACATGCATGTTAGTGAACACCAAGTTGATTTCGAAACGAAAGTAATTGTTAGAAAAAATAAAATATAAAACCCCAAATCACGTTCTTTTACCTTTTTCTTTCTTTTCTAATTATATATTCGGCTTAAAAACGATGTTCACTCCATACTCTTCTAGGGCTTTTCGGACTCGGGTGTTAACCGACTCCCCTTCGGAGTTGTCGGTTAAAGACCTCGACTCGAAAAGTAGATGACCGGGAGAGAAAGGGGCAATCGGGTTTTTTGACTCAAGATCTGAATGTGTGGCAAAAACTAAATTTATAAAAATCTGATTATTACTCCAACTTTTAACTAAACCTTCTTCTCTCTTATAGAAAAAGATCTCATGATCCTAACCCATGATCTTGAACCGATCTTACTTGAGATCTTCTTCTTCTTCTTCTTCTTCTTCTTCTTCTTCTTCTTCTTCTTCTTCTTACAACTAGTAATATACAACTAAGTGTTACTTGATACAACTAGTAACGTACAACTCAGTGTTATTTGGTACAACTAGTAACGTACAACTAAGTATTACTTGGTACAACTAGCAATGTATAACTGAGTATTACTTGGAACAACTAACAACAAAACTAGGTATAATTGAGTATTAATTGGTACCACTTATGGTTGCAGGATATTAAATCATCACAACTTATGAAGTTGAAAGCGCAAAGCTCTGAAAGACTACATAATGGGAGTTCTTTTATGATATATGTATAACTGAGTATTACTTGGAACAACTAACAACAAAACTAGGTATAACTGAGTATTAATTAGTACTACTGGTGGTTGGAGGATATCAAATCATTACAACTTATGAAGTTGAAAGAACAAAGCTTTGATGGACAATAAAATGAGAGTTCTTCTATGATGTTTTGTTGTTTTTATTTTATTATTACGTTGTGTATGTTGCAATTGAATGTTAATATAAAACCAAATTTTGTATTATTGGTATTAGTATATATCAATTCTTGTATTGCTAGTATTACTATATATCAATGATTATTTAAAAAAACAAATTCAGAAAAACACGAATTCAAATTCAAAATTTTAAATTCAAAAATTTAGAAATTCAAAACTTGAAATAAAAAAATTCAAATATTTTGTCATGTCATTTGGTCATTTCACCTAGGCCTGGGATTTTGGATAACCATTCGGTTATCGGTTCGGTTATTTCGGTTATCGGTTTTCTGGTTCTATGAATAAAATATCCATTGGGTTATTTTAATATTTCGGACGGTTTTAGATCGGTTAACTTTGGTTTCGGATCGGTTTCGGTTATGAAAATGATAATAGAAAATAACCAAATTTTCTTTGGTTATGGATTTAGGGCTTTCAAATTTCTTAATTAGAAGGTTTAAAGGTTAAATTTAGCAACAAAAAGATATAGAGAATCAATAAATAAGAAAAAAATGTGTGAAATTAGATTTGAAATGAGTAATTTACATATAATATAGAGATTCAAAAATATTTTAGTATATATATGTGACACCCCGGTTTCAGGGCATATATGGTATATGCGGTATATGCAGAGAAGCTTAAAAGAATTGATTTGGCTACCTATATCACCAAAGTGCACTTGTCTTTTCGGCCACAGGTCTTGAGAGAATTCCAGAGTTAAGCGTGCTTGAGCTGGAGTAGTTTCAGGATGGGTGACCTACTGGAAAGTCATTTTCTGTACCGTGTGAGTGAGGTCAAAACATGGGAAAAGATCGCGTGGTGATTTGTAGGGTCAGTAAACATGACTTCCGAGCCTCCCGGAGTAATGCACTGATCGTCAGACATGGTGGGCCCACATGCCTATGAGTGGACAAAGGCCCACATGAGGGGCGGTCGGGGGGATACAAGTGGTATCAAAGCAAATTCTGACATCTGTGAAGAGTCAGATTGTCGGGGTAACGATCTTGGTATGCGCAACGAGGACGTTGCGATCTATTAGTGGGTGTGATTGTGACACCCCGGTTTCAGGGCATATATGGTATATGTGGTATATGCAGAGAGGCTTAAAGAATTGATTTGGCGACCTATATCAACAAAGTTCACTTATCTTCTGCACTTTTGTATTATTGGTATTAGTATATATCAATTCTTGTATTGCTAGTATTACTATATATCAATGATTATTTAAAAAAAACAAATTCAGAAAAACACGAATTCAAATTCAAAATTTAAAATTCAAAAATTTAGAAATTCAAAACTTGAAATAAAAAAATTCAAATATTTTGTCATGTCATTTGGTCATTTCACCTAGGCCTGGGATTTTGGATAACCATTCGGTTATCGGTTCGGTTATTTCGGTTATCGGTTTTCTGGTTCTATGAATAAAATATCCATTGGGTTATTTTAATATTTCGGACGGTTTTAGATCGGTTAACTTTGGTTTCGGATCGGTTTCGGTTATGAAAATGATAATAGAAAATAACCAAATTTTCTTTGGTTATGGATTTAGGGCTTTCAAATTTCTTAATTAGAAGGTTTAAAGGTTAAATTTAGCAACAAAAAGATATAGAGAATCAATAAATAAGAAAAAAATGTGTGAAATTAGATTTGAAATGAGTAATTTACATATAATATAGAGATTCAAAAATATTTTAGTATGTGACACCCCGGTTTCAGGGCATATATGGTATATGCGGTATATGCAGAGAAGCTTAAAAGAATTGATTTGGCTACCTATATCACCAAAGTGCACTTGTCTTTTCGGCCACAGGTCTTGAGAGAATTCCAGAGTTAAGCGTGCTTGAGCTGGAGTAGTTTCAGGATGGGTGACCTACTGGAAAGTCATTTTCTGTACCGTGTGAGTGAGGTCAAAACATGGGAAAAGATCGCGTGGTGATTTGTAGGGTCAGTAAACATGACTTTCGAGCCTCCCGGAGTAATGCACTGATCGTCAGACATGGTGGGCCCACATGCCTATGAGTGGACAAAGGCCCACATGAGGGGCGGTCGGGGGGATACAAGTGGTATCAAAGCAAATTCTGACATCTGTGAAGAGTCAGATTGTCGGGGTAACGATCTTGGTATGCGCAACGAGGACGTTGCGATCTATTAGTGGGTGTGATTGTGACACCCCGGTTTCAGGGCATATATGGTATATGTGGTATATGCAGAGAGGCTTAAAGAATTGATTTGGCGACCTATATCAACAAAGTTCACTTATCTTCTGCACTTTTGTATTATTGGTATTAGTATATATCAATTCTTGTATTGCTAGTATTACTATATATCAATGATTATTTAAAAAAAACAAATTCAGAAAAACACGAATTCAAATTCAAAATTTAAAATTCAAAAATTTAGAAATTCAAAACTTGAAATAAAAAAATTCAAATATTTTGTCATGTCATTTGGTCATTTCACCTAGGCCTGGGATTTTGGATAACCATTCGGTTATCGGTTCGGTTATTTCGGTTATCGGTTTTCTGGTTCTATGAATAAAATATCCATTGGGTTATTTTAATATTTCGGACGGTTTTAGATCGGTTAACTTTGGTTTCGGATCGGTTTCGGTTATGAAAATGATAATAGAAAATAACCAAATTTTCTTTGGTTATGGATTTAGGGCTTTCAAATTTCTTAATTAGAAGGTTTAAAGGTTAAATTTAGCAACAAAAAGATATAGAGAATCAATAAATAAGAAAAAAATGTGTGAAATTAGATTTGAAATGAGTAATTTACATATAATATAGAGATTCAAAAATATTTTAGTATGTGACACCCCGGTTTCAGGGCATATATGGTATATGCGGTATATGCAGAGAAGCTTAAAAGAATTGATTTGGCTACCTATATCACCAAAGTGCACTTGTCTTTTCGGCCACAGGTCTTGAGAGAATTCCAGAGTTAAGCGTGCTTGAGCTGGAGTAGTTTCAGGATGGGTGACCTACTGGAAAGTCATTTTCTGTACCGTGTGAGTGAGGTCAAAACATGGGAAAAGATCGCGTGGTGATTTGTAGGGTCAGTAAACATGACTTCCGAGCCTCCCGGAGTAATGCACTGATCGTCAGACATGGTGGGCCCACATGCCTATGAGTGGACAAAGGCCCACATGAGGGGCGGTCGGGGGGATACAAGTGGTATCAAAGCAAATTCTGACATCTGTGAAGAGTCAGATTGTCGGGGTAACGATCTTGGTATGCGCAACGAGGACGTTGCGATCTATTAGTGGGTGTGATTGTGACACCCCGGTTTCAGGGCATATATGGTATATGTGGTATATGCAGAGAGGCTTAAAGAATTGATTTGGCGACCTATATCAACAAAGTTCACTTATCTTCTGCACTTTTGTATTATTGGTATTAGTATATATCAATTCTTGTATTGCTAGTATTACTATATATCAATGATTATTTAAAAAAAACAAATTCAGAAAAACACGAATTCAAATTCAAAATTTAAAATTCAAAAATTTAGAAATTCAAAACTTGAAATAAAAAAATTCAAATATTTTGTCATGTCATTTGGTCATTTCACCTAGGCCTGGGATTTTGGATAACCATTCGGTTATCGGTTCGGTTATTTCGGTTATCGGTTTTCTGGTTCTATGAATAAAATATCCATTGGGTTATTTTAATATTTCGGACGGTTTTAGATCGGTTAACTTTGGTTTCGGATCGGTTTCGGTTATGAAAATGATAATAGAAAATAACCAAATTTTCTTTGGTTATGGATTTAGGGCTTTCAAATTTCTTAATTAGAAGGTTTAAAGGTTAAATTTAGCAACAAAAAGATATAGAGAATCAATAAATAAGAAAAAAATGTGTGAAATTAGATTTGAAATGAGTAATTTACATATAATATAGAGATTCAAAAATATTTTAGTATATATATGTGACACCCCGGTTTCAGGGCATATATGGTATATGCGGTATATGCAGAGAAGCTTAAAAGAATTGATTTGGCTACCTATATAACCAAAGTGCACTTGTCTTTTCGGCCACAGGTCTTGAGAGAATTCCAGAGTTAAGCGTGCTTGAGCTGGAGTAGTTTCAGGATGGGTGACCTACTGGAAAGTCATTTTCTGTACCGTGTGAGTGAGGTCAAAACATGGGAAAAGATCGCGTGGTGATTTGTAGGGTCAGTAAACATGACTTCCGAGCCTCCCGGAGTAATGCACTGATCGTCAGACATGGTGGGCCCACATGCCTATGAGTGGACAAAGGCCCACATGAGGGGCGGTCGGGGGGATACAAGTGGTATCAAAGCAAATTCTGACATCTGTGAAGAGTCAGATTGTCGGGGTAACGATCTTGGTATGCGCAACGAGGACGTTGCGATCTATTAGTGGGTGTGATTGTGACACCCCGGTTTCAGGGCATATATGGTATATGTGGTATATGCAGAGAGGCTTAAAGAATTGATTTGGCGACCTATATCAACAAAGTTCACTTATCTTCTGCACTTTTGTATTATTGGTATTAGTATATATCAATTCTTGTATTGCTAGTATTACTATATATCAATGATTATTTAAAAAAAACAAATTCAGAAAAACACGAATTCAAATTCAAAATTTAAAATTCAAAAATTTAGAAATTCAAAACTTGAAATAAAAAAATTCAAATATTTTGTCATGTCATTTGGTCATTTCACCTAGGCCTGGGATTTTGGATAACCATTCGGTTATCGGTTCGGTTATTTCGGTTATCGGTTTTCTGGTTCTATGAATAAAATATCCATTGGGTTATTTTAATATTTCGGACGGTTTTAGATCGGTTAACTTTGGTTTCGGATCGGTTTCGGTTATGAAAATGATAATAGAAAATAACCAAATTTTCTTTGGTTATGGATTTAGGGCTTTCAAATTTCTTAATTAGAAGGTTTAAAGGTTAAATTTAGCAACAAAAAGATATAGAGAATCAATAAATAAGAAAAAAATGTGTGAAATTAGATTTGAAATGAGTAATTTACATATAATATAGAGATTCAAAAATATTTTAGTATGTGACACCCCGGTTTCAGGGCATATATGGTATATGCGGTATATGCAGAGAAGCTTAAAAGAATTGATTTGGCTACCTATATCACCAAAGTGCACTTGTCTTTTCGGCCACAGGTCTTGAGAGAATTCCAGAGTTAAGCGTGCTTGAGCTGGAGTAGTTTCAGGATGGGTGACCTACTGGAAAGTCATTTTCTGTACCGTGTGAGTGAGGTCAAAACATGGGAAAAGATCGCGTGGTGATTTGTAGGGTCAGTAAACATGACTTCCGAGCCTCCCGGAGTAATGCACTGATCGTCAGACATGGTGGGCCCACATGCCTATGAGTGGACAAAGGCCCACATGAGGGGCGGTCGGGGGGATACAAGTGGTATCAAAGCAAATTCTGACATCTGTGAAGAGTCAGATTGTCGGGGTAACGATCTTGGTATGCGCAACGAGGACGTTGCGATCTATTAGTGGGTGTGATTGTGACACCCCGGTTTCAGGGCATATATGGTATATGTGGTATATGCAGAGAGGCTTAAAGAATTGATTTGGCGACCTATATCAACAAAGTTCACTTATCTTCTGCACTTTTGTATTATTGGTATTAGTATATATCAATTCTTGTATTGCTAGTATTACTATATATCAATGATTATTTAAAAAAAACAAATTCAGAAAAACACGAATTCAAATTCAAAATTTAAAATTCAAAAATTTAGAAATTCAAAACTTGAAATAAAAAAATTCAAATATTTTGTCATGTCATTTGGTCATTTCACCTAGGCCTGGGATTTTGGATAACCATTCGGTTATCGGTTCGGTTATTTCGGTTATCGGTTTTCTGGTTCTATGAATAAAATATCCATTGGGTTATTTTAATATTTCGGACGGTTTTAGATCGGTTAACTTTGGTTTCGGATCGGTTTCGGTTATGAAAATGATAATAGAAAATAACCAAATTTTCTTTGGTTATGGATTTAGGGCTTTCAAATTTCTTAATTAGAAGGTTTAAAGGTTAAATTTAGCAACAAAAAGATATAGAGAATCAATAAATAAGAAAAAAATGTGTGAAATTAGATTTGAAATGAGTAATTTACATATAATATAGAGATTCAAAAATATTTTAGTATGTGACACCCCGGTTTCAGGGCATATATGGTATATGCGGTATATGCAGAGAAGCTTAAAAGAATTGATTTGGCTACCTATATCACCAAAGTGCACTTGTCTTTTCGGCCACAGGTCTTGAGAGAATTCCAGAGTTAAGCGTGCTTGAGCTGGAGTAGTTTCAGGATGGGTGACCTACTGGAAAGTCATTTTCTGTACCGTGTGAGTGAGGTCAAAACATGGGAAAAGATCGCGTGGTGATTTGTAGGGTCAGTAAACATGACTTCCGAGCCTCCCGGAGTAATGCACTGATCGTCAGACATGGTGGGCCCACATGCCTATGAGTGGACAAAGGCCCACATGAGGGGCGGTCGGGGGGATACAAGTGGTATCAAAGCAAATTCTGACATCTGTGAAGAGTCAGATTGTCGGGGTAACGATCTTGGTATGCGCAACGAGGACGTTGCGATCTATTAGTGGGTGTGATTGTGACACCCCGGTTTCAGGGCATATATGGTATATGTGGTATATGCAGAGAGGCTTAAAGAATTGATTTGGCGACCTATATCAACAAAGTTCACTTATCTTCTGCACTTTTGTATTATTGGTATTAGTATATATCAATTCTTGTATTGCTAGTATTACTATATATCAATGATTATTTAAAAAAAACAAATTCAGAAAAACACGAATTCAAATTCAAAATTTAAAATTCAAAAATTTAGAAATTCAAAACTTGAAATAAAAAAATTCAAATATTTTGTCATGTCATTTGGTCATTTCACCTAGGCCTGGGATTTTGGATAACCATTCGGTTATCGGTTCGGTTATTTCGGTTATCGGTTTTCTGGTTCTATGAATAAAATATCCATTGGGTTATTTTAATATTTCGGACGGTTTTAGATCGGTTAACTTTGGTTTCGGATCGGTTTCGGTTATGAAAATGATAATAGAAAATAACAAAATTTTCTTTGGTTATGGATTTAGGGCTTTCAAATTTCTTAATTAGAAGGTTTAAAGGTTAAATTTAGCAACAAAAAGATATAGAGAATCAATAAATAAGAAAAAAATGTGTGAAATTAGATTTGAAATGAGTAATTTACATATAATATAGAGATTCAAAAATATTTTAGTATATATATGTGACACCCCGGTTTCAGGGCATATATGGTATATGCGGTATATGCAGAGAAGCTTAAAAGAATTGATTTGGCTACCTATATCACCAAAGTGCACTTGTCTTTTCGGCCACAGGTCTTGAGAGAATTCCAGAGTTAAGCGTGCTTGAGCTGGAGTAGTTTCAGGATGGGTGACCTACTGGAAAGTCATTTTCTGTACCGTGTGAGTGAGGTCAAAACATGGGAAAAGATCGCGTGGTGATTTGTAGGGTCAGTAAACATGACTTCCGAGCCTCCCGGAGTAATGCACTGATCGTCAGACATGGTGGGCCCACATGCCTATGAGTGGACAAAGGCCCACATGAGGGGCGGTCGGGGGGATACAAGTGGTATCAAAGCAAATTCTGACATCTGTGAAGAGTCAGATTGTCGGGGTAACGATCTTGGTATGCGCAACGAGGACGTTGCGATCTATTAGTGGGTGTGATTGTGACACCCCGGTTTCAGGGCATATATGGTATATGTGGTATATGCAGAGAGGCTTAAAGAATTGATTTGGCGACCTATATCAACAAAGTTCACTTATCTTCTGCACTTTTGTATTATTGGTATTAGTATATATCAATTCTTGTATTGCTAGTATTACTATATATCAATGATTATTTAAAAAAAACAAATTCAGAAAAACACGAATTCAAATTCAAAATTTAAAATTCAAAAATTTAGAAATTCAAAACTTGAAATAAAAAAATTCAAATATTTTGTCATGTCATTTGGTCATTTCACCTAGGCCTGGGATTTTGGATAACCATTCGGTTATCGGTTCGGTTATTTCGGTTATCGGTTTTCTGGTTCTATGAATAAAATATCCATTGGGTTATTTTAATATTTCGGACGGTTTTAGATCGGTTAACTTTGGTTTCGGATCGGTTTCGGTTATGAAAATGATAATAGAAAATAACCAAATTTTCTTTGGTTATGGATTTAGGGCTTTCAAATTTCTTAATTAGAAGGTTTAAAGGTTAAATTTAGCAACAAAAAGATATAGAGAATCAATAAATAAGAAAAAAATGTGTGAAATTAGATTTGAAATGAGTAATTTACATATAATATAGAGATTCAAAAATATTTTAGTATATATATGTGACACCCCGGTTTCAGGGCATATATGGTATATGCGGTATATGCAGAGAAGCTTAAAAGAATTGATTTGGCTACCTATATCACCAAAGTGCACTTGTCTTTTCGGCCACAGGTCTTGAGAGAATTCCAGAGTTAAGCGTGCTTGAGCTGGAGTAGTTTCAGGATGGGTGACCTACTGGAAAGTCATTTTCTGTACCGTGTGAGTGAGGTCAAAACATGGGAAAAGATCGCGTGGTGATTTGTAGGGTCAGTAAACATGACTTCCGAGCCTCCCGGAGTAATGCACTGATCGTCAGACATGGTGGGCCCACATGCCTATGAGTGGACAAAGGCCCACATGAGGGGCGGTCGGGGGGATACAAGTGGTATCAAAGCAAATTCTGACATCTGTGAAGAGTCAGATTGTCGGGGTAACGATCTTGGTATGCGCAACGAGGACGTTGCGATCTATTAGTGGGTGTGATTGTGACACCCCGGTTTCAGGGCATATATGGTATATGTGGTATATGCAGAGAGGCTTAAAGAATTGATTTGGCGACCTATATCAACAAAGTTCACTTATCTTCTGCACTTTTGTATTATTGGTATTAGTATATATCAATTCTTGTATTGCTAGTATTACTATATATCAATGATTATTTAAAAAAAACAAATTCAGAAAAACACGAATTCAAATTCAAAATTTAAAATTCAAAAATTTAGAAATTCAAAACTTGAAATAAAAAAATTCAAATATTTTGTCATGTCATTTGGTCATTTCACCTAGGCCTGGGATTTTGGATAACCATTCGGTTATCGGTTCGGTTATTTCGGTTATCGGTTTTCTGGTTCTATGAATAAAATATCCATTGGGTTATTTTAATATTTCGGACGGTTTTAGATCGGTTAACTTTGGTTTCGGATCGGTTTCGGTTATGAAAATGATAATAGAAAATAACCAAATTTTCTTTGGTTATGGATTTAGGGCTTTCAAATTTCTTAATTAGAAGGTTTAAAGGTTAAATTTAGCAACAAAAAGATATAGAGAATCAATAAATAAGAAAAAAATGTGTGAAATTAGATTTGAAATGAGTAATTTACATATAATATAGAGATTCAAAAATATTTTAGTATGTGACACCCCGGTTTCAGGGCATATATGGTATATGCGGTATATGCAGAGAAGCTTAAAAGAATTGATTTGGCTACCTATATCACCAAAGTGCACTTGTCTTTTCGGCCACAGGTCTTGAGAGAATTCCAGAGTTAAGCGTGCTTGAGCTGGAGTAGTTTCAGGATGGGTGACCTACTGGAAAGTCATTTTCTGTACCGTGTGAGTGAGGTCAAAACATGGGAAAAGATCGCGTGGTGATTTGTAGGGTCAGTAAACATGACTTCCGAGCCTCCCGGAGTAATGCACTGATCGTCAGACATGGTGGGCCCACATGCCTATGAGTGGACAAAGGCCCACATGAGGGGCGGTCGGGGGGATACAAGTGGTATCAAAGCAAATTCTGACATCTGTGAAGAGTCAGATTGTCGGGGTAACGATCTTGGTATGCGCAACGAGGACGTTGCGATCTATTAGTGGGTGTGATTGTGACACCCCGGTTTCAGGGCATATATGGTATATGTGGTATATGCAGAGAGGCTTAAAGAATTGATTTGGCGACCTATATCAACAAAGTTCACTTATCTTCTGCACTTTTGTATTATTGGTATTAGTATATATCAATTCTTGTATTGCTAGTATTACTATATATCAATGATTATTTAAAAAAAACAAATTCAGAAAAACACGAATTCAAATTCAAAATTTAAAATTCAAAAATTTAGAAATTCAAAACTTGAAATAAAAAAATTCAAATATTTTGTCATGTCATTTGGTCATTTCACCTAGGCCTGGGATTTTGGATAACCATTCGGTTATCGGTTCGGTTATTTCGGTTATCGGTTTTCTGGTTCTATGAATAAAATATCCATTGGGTTATTTTAATATTTCGGACGGTTTTAGATCGGTTAACTTTGGTTTCGGATCGGTTTCGGTTATGAAAATGATAATAGAAAATAACCAAATTTTCTTTGGTTATGGATTTAGGGCTTTCAAATTTCTTAATTAGAAGGTTTAAAGGTTAAATTTAGCAACAAAAAGATATAGAGAATCAATAAATAAGAAAAAAATGTGTGAAATTAGATTTGAAATGAGTAATTTACATATAATATAGAGATTCAAAAATATTTTAGTATGTGACACCCCGGTTTCAGGGCATATATGGTATATGCGGTATATGCAGAGAAGCTTAAAAGAATTGATTTGGCTACCTATATCACCAAAGTGCACTTGTCTTTTCGGCCACAGGTCTTGAGAGAATTCCAGAGTTAAGCGTGCTTGAGCTGGAGTAGTTTCAGGATGGGTGACCTACTGGAAAGTCATTTTCTGTACCGTGTGAGTGAGGTCAAAACATGGGAAAAGATCGCGTGGTGATTTGTAGGGTCAGTAAACATGACTTCCGAGCCTCCCGGAGTAATGCACTGATCGTCAGACATGGTGGGCCCACATGCCTATGAGTGGACAAAGGCCCACATGAGGGGCGGTCGGGGGGATACAAGTGGTATCAAAGCAAATTCTGACATCTGTGAAGAGTCAGATTGTCGGGGTAACGATCTTGGTATGCGCAACGAGGACGTTGCGATCTATTAGTGGGTGTGATTGTGACACCCCGGTTTCAGGGCATATATGGTATATGTGGTATATGCAGAGAGGCTTAAAGAATTGATTTGGCGACCTATATCAACAAAGTTCACTTATCTTCTGCACTTTTGTATTATTGGTATTAGTATATATCAATTCTTGTATTGCTAGTATTACTATATATCAATGATTATTTAAAAAAAACAAATTCAGAAAAACACGAATTCAAATTCAAAATTTAAAATTCAAAAATTTAGAAATTCAAAACTTGAAATAAAAAAATTCAAATATTTTGTCATGTCATTTGGTCATTTCACCTAGGCCTGGGATTTTGGATAACCATTCGGTTATCGGTTCGGTTATTTCGGTTATCGGTTTTCTGGTTCTATGAATAAAATATCCATTGGGTTATTTTAATATTTCGGACGGTTTTAGATCGGTTAACTTTGGTTTCGGATCGGTTTCGGTTATGAAAATGATAATAGAAAATAACCAAATTTTCTTTGGTTATGGATTTAGGGCTTTCAAATTTCTTAATTAGAAGGTTTAAAGGTTAAATTTAGCAACAAAAAGATATAGAGAATCAATAAATAAAAAAAAAATGTGGGAAATTAGATTTGAAATGAGTAATTTACATATAATATAGAGATTTGAAATGAGTAATTTACATATGTGACACCCCGGTTTCGGGGCATATATGGTATATGCGGTATATGCAGAGAAGCTTAAAAGAATTGATTTGGCTACCTATATCTCCAAAGTGCACTTGTCTTTTCGGCCACAGGTCTTGAGAGAATTCCAGAGTTAAGCGTGCTTGAGCTGGATTAGTTTCAGGATGGGTGACCTACTGGGAAGTCATTTTCTGTACCGTGTGAGTGAGGTCAAAACATGGGAAAAGATCGCGTGGTGATTTGTAGGGTAAGTAAACATGACTTTCGAGCCTCCCGGACTAATGCACTGATCGTCAGACATGGTGGGCCCACAGGCCTATGAGTGGACAAGGGCCCACAGGAGGGGCGGTCGGGGCGATACAAGTGGTATCAAAGCAAACTCTGACATCTGTGAAGAGTCAGATTGTCGGGGTAACGATCTTGGTATGCGCAACGAGGACGTTGCGATCTATTAGTGGGTGTGATTGTGACACCCCGGTTTCAGGGCATATATGGTATATGTGGTATATGCAGAGAGGCTTAAAGAATTGATTTGGCGACCTTTATCAACAAAGTGCACTTATCTTTTCGGTCACAGGTCTTGATAGAACTTCAGAGTTAAGCGTATTTGAGCTGGAATAGTTTCAGGATGGGTGACCTACTGGGAAGTCATTTTCAATACCGTGTGAGTGAGGTCAAAACACAGGAAAAGATCGCGTGGTGATTTGCTGAGTCAGTAAACATGACTTCTGAGACTCCCGGACTAACGCACCGATCGTCAGACATGGTGGGCCCACGGGCCTGTGAGTGGACAAGGGCCCACAGGAGGGGCGGTCAGGGCGTTACAATATATATATGTGTGTAAATGTATATAAGGTCGGATATTCGGTTTGTCTATTCGGTTTTCGGCTATAACCGTAACCGAACCAAAATCCATGGACTCTCAATATATTATCCATCGGGTATTTTAGGAGGAACCAAAACCTAACCAAACCAAACCGGTATTTCGTTTCAGTCTCGGTTCGGTTATTCGGTTACCCATGCCTAATTTCACCCACCATTAAAGGGTATTGTGATTAAAATTGATGGATTATAGTAATTGGGGTTACACTTATGTTTACTGATTTTGTATATGGAGATTATGAAATTTAAGAATTTTGTCCTATTATATTGGAGGGGAAACTCAAAGTTGTTCACATGAGGTTGATCTTAAAACAATACTATTACAGATTTGTAGCAATATACGGAGAATTACGAAAATTACTAGCCTAATCAGTTAACACCTCTGCTTTTGAACGTGTACAAGAGAATTTTAGTAAACTATGTAGTAGAAGATCACAACAACAAACAAATCAACAATTCAAAATCGAAACAAAGAACAATTGCGTTGACTTGTTGACTTATGTTGACTAATTGACTTGTTGACTTTTGTCGACTAGTTTATTGGTTGACTTTTGTTGACTGTTGACTCGTTGACCAGAGACTTCTGTTGACCAAAAATTAGGGTTTTCCAAACGCGTTTTCGCTACAGGTTGCTGCCGCTCCAAATCGCATTTTCTGCTCAAAATTGCGTTTCCACGTAATTTGCTCCAATTAAGCTCCTCCGACTGTTCATGACTGGAGCCATCACGAAGCTTCTGCCTTGAGCTCCTCTGCCTGTTTCACGATGATTCCAGAAGCTCCCGCGGCCACGGTGATGAAGCAGGGCCACCACGAAGCTCTCCTCCGTCTGTCACAGCAGCAGCGAGGCATGACAGCTCCTCCTCCGTCTGGATCAATGCCGGATCGAGGATCCATTTGTAGCAGCCATGATCGATAAGCTCTTATGGTGGATTTGCAGCTCCTGCGACCGCAAGTTAAATCTCCGGCGGCGACGATTGAAGCTCTTGTGGCGCCAGATCTGCGAGTTCCTTCTCCTCCAGCGATTCACGAGCATGCGGTGACACCGTGAGGCTCCTGCTCCAGTGACGACGTGAAGCTTCTGCGGTGGTGGCGAGCTCCGGCGGCATCGATTTCGTCATATCCGAGCTCCTCTTCTAGCAACAATTCGAGCTCCCGCGGCGGCTGCGTACAATGGAGGTGTGACAGAGGAGGCTTGATCGAAGCAGAGAAGGCAGATCCACGAACTCCGGCGAACAGATCGGCAACAGGAGCAGGTCGGAGGTGAAGAAGAAGAACAAAAAAAAACAAAAAAAACCCTAATTTTGCTACAAGACAAAAAATCGATTTTTTACCTCTTTACTGAAGAAAAAGTCACTCGGTAAAAAAACTAGACTGCCTAGGGAGCCTATTAATACCAGAAGGATTTCCTAAAATCCCTAGAGTTTTTTCAGGAAAATTCCCAGAAACTCTCATGCGGGCTTTAAAGTCCAATTAAATGAGCTCAATAGTCTATTCAGTCTATTAACCTCATTTTTAAACAACAGAAGCAAGTTCAGGACAATACGGTAGCATCGGCTCCACATGGAATAACTAAAACTTCCCGAATCCGATGACAAGACGTCAACGCCTGGCTGCTTCAGAGTCCATCACATCAATCTCAAACTTCAACAACTTATACCTCGACATCATCTAATTCGATACTACCCAGATGGGGGGGGGGGGGGGGGGGGGGGGGCTAACTGTAGGAGTCGGATTTCACCCCTAGGAGATTGATGTAACGACAAGAACAATTCTGCAAAAGTCCAGAAGAAATCATAAACATGCTTACAGGAGCCCAATTTGTAATTAGGCCCAAAATATAATTAGATTCATATTTAAAATGGGTTTAATTCAATTATGGGCCTAAAAGCTCTTTTATGGCTTAATGGGCCAAGCCAAAATCTAACACTTACACCTAGAATTATTTAGCTATATATAGCTCATTGTATTCACCCAGAAAGGGATTAGAACTTTTCGGACAACAAGAATAATAAAAGCTTTCTTAACAGCAAACACAAATGTCTATATTTTTCTGCATAGTGATCAACTCGGAAGTCTCGTATTTTCTCGATAACCCTTACAAATTCAATTGTGCGAGTTATGACTTCTACAATCATGATTAGTAACACAATACACAATATGAGTTAATTAAGTAGCGCAATACATAACAATATTAAAGGTATCTCTTGCCATAGATGTAGATTTTAGTAGAATATAAATGATAATTGTTTATTTTGATGTACAGAGTACGCCGCTCCTCGACCTGCTAATCCATTCTTTACGCATTGCCCAATTGCTTCATCGTGAAATCACAGTCTATCGGTTTCACCATATAGGTTTCAACCGATTTACCAATTCTTGACCCGCGGATCCATCCTTTATTCCTCCACTCGCACTACTCCGTCCCTCTGTTCACTCCTAGGATATCGGTAAAACATTCCGACTTGACCATCGACATGCCCATAGTTAGTTTACTTCATGCTTTTAGTCTTATTTTTCTTGACTAACTCATTCAATATACTTTTGCATTCGTCTGTTCCTTAATCCTTTCTTGACTTTCCCAACACAAATGGCTCCAGTATAATAATCCCAAAACGCGTTTCTTCGTACCAAAAGTTAATAGCACAGTGGCAGAGCTACATTATTATTAGGGGGATCAGCTGTCCCCATAACTTTAATAAAATATCGTTTTTAAAGTTGTTCAATTGATGTTTAGTAGATCATTTGGTTTGAAACTTGATTGTTTGACCCCTATGTCATAGAATCAAATCCTATCTCTTGCCCTTTTTTGCTATTTTGGGGGAATTACATACATGTCATCCTTGAAAAGTTTTTTTTTTCAAAAATGCCACCTTTGAAAATTTGTTGCAAACATGCCACATTTTACAAAAAAGACAAAATCATTAAAAAAAAAGTTTCTCTTTCTCTTCCACGAAAAACTGCTTCTTACTCTCTCTCTCTCTCTCTCTCTCTCTCTCTCTCTGTAACGCCCTCGAACCAAATTATGGGAATTTGGTACGTGTGTTGATCAACACAAGGGTTTTGTCGATCGACACAGTCATTTCGGGTCAGACAGAATCAATTTTTAATCGTTCGGTTTTGTACGGTTTGGGTTATGGGAACCCTAGGTCTCGTGTTATAAGTCGAAGAGCCGTTTTTCAGAAGGAGAGCAAATTTTTTTGATAGATTTGATAGAGAAAGAGTGCGTTCTTGTCGAATTTTAATGTTCTTAGAGTTTTGTGGCCTTAAAGAGCAAAAGAGAGTGATTGTTGGTGGTTCCTTAGTGGTTGTGGCGTGAAATCTGATATGTGAGGATGTGAAGTGTCTCAATTTTGTGTTGTTCTTAGTAGTCGATCATTCTCAATCCGAATCCCTAAGGTGAGTGCGTGACGATGGCTTCTGGGTGATTTGGAATGATTTTGGATGCAAACTTGTGGATTGATTGATTGGAACTTGTTGTTTTATGTGTTATTGCGATTGTGGAATGTATATATTGACATTTTGATGCAAGGTTTGTGAATAGAGGCAAGTCATATTTAAACTAGAGAGGAAAAAGTTCGAGTACGACGATCTACAAATGTGTGTCGATCGACACGAAGGTTTTGTTGGTCGTGTCAATAAACACGGTTCGTGTGTCGATCGACACAAGTTGATTATTGCTGGTTTTGTGTTGTTTTGTTATTGTGTCTTATGTTGTGGTATCGTATTGTTCTTATTGAGCCTGAGTGATAGACCGTAGATTGTATGACCGTCTCACTAAGTATTTATGAAATACTTACGCGTCTCGTTTTTCCATGTAATGCAGAGAAAGATAAAATATGATCGTGGAATCATGGCAAAGAGAAAAGGATAATTTATGGTCTCTTTATGAGTTGTTGTTGAATCTAGAACTCGGTGTTTAGGTTGTTAGATTATTCTAGAATTGTTGAAATTGGAATAAGAGTTGGTTATTTGATTGGTTTATGAATTATAAAATTATTGGTTAATTTTAGCTATTATGTTTTCCGTTGGTTCGCTTGGTTCATTGAAATAGAATTAGTAATTGAGAATTAGTATTTATGAGAATACTTAATTCGGGTTAATTATTATAAAAAAAAAGTTTGGTTGTTTGAGTTTGGTAGCAGAGCCTTACGGTTTTAGGGCGGTTGAATAATGATTTGAGACTATGTGATAAATTGATTATGAATAGTTAGTCAATTTATGAGTTATAGAGTCTTATATCATCCTCTTCGAGCCTTCAATGAGATTCCGTGGTATGTATTATTTGACTTCTATTTTTGTGATTTCTAGTATCTTAGTCGGTATTTTTGGGAAATGGAGAGAGATGGATGCTGGTGCTAGAGGCCGTGGTAGAAGTAGAGGTCGGGGCCATGTTCGAGGCCGAGGTCGTGGTCGGGGACTAGTGAGTAAGTCTTCTGATAGTGTGGCAGAGAGTGTGGTGCAGAGTGCGACGCATGAATTGGCTTCTGAGACGCCGACGCATCTGGAGGGATATGTGGGCGGGGCCAATGTGAGTGTTGGTGTGAGTGCTACCGGTACCGGAGGTGGTGTTGGAGGAGCTATTGCTGCAGGAGGCTGAGGTGGGGGTGCTGTTGCAGGTTGGGCCCACGGTCAAGATGATTGTCTGGCACAAATGTTAGCCTTGATTTTGGAACAGTTACCATGTGTGGTGCCAGTGCCGGCTCTAGAAATGCTACCAGTGGTGGCAGAGGTGCAACCGAGGGCTATGGTTGCAGAGCCGCGTTCCTCTTACTTTTCGGGTTGAGTTGGGTCTAAGAGAGCTGATGAGTGGCGTATGAGGATTGAGCATAATTTTTGCTCAATCAGATGTCCTGCAGAGTTTCAAGTTAAGTGGCAATGCATTACCTCGATGGTGATGCGAATCTCTAATGAAGAGGTGTTGAGGCCAGGAGGAGGCACACAGTGTGGACTTGGAGAGAATTCTTAGCAGAGTTTAATGCTAAGTTCTTTCCTCAGGAGGCAATGGATCGTTAGGAGACTAGATTTATGGAGCTGGTTCAGGGAGACCGGTCTTTACGGGAGTATGATGCTGAGTTCTGCAGACTTGGATGATGAGCAAACGTAGGTGAAGAGGTTTCCGAGGGGACTTCGACCTGATATGAGGACGAGATGTAGAGTGACCAGGTACACCTCGAGGGCGGAGTTGGTCGAGACAACTTGATGAGATCCTGGCTAGCTCGGAACATGAAGCTACAGAACTGCATGTAGTCGAGGAGCAACTCATAGCCGAGGAGGTTCTCACAGACGCTAAGGAATTAAAAATCCCGAGTGGACCTATGACGAGGTCGAGAACAAGCAACTTAACCAAGCCGTCTCCATACTTGTGATTAAGATCACCGGCCAACTTCCTTTAGTTGCTCATCAAACCACATTGGTTTTGATTCGCGCCAAGGAAGGATGATAATGAAAGGTATGTGGGCTCGTACTCTTTTTCCCTATCTTCGGTTTCGTCCCATTGGGTTTTTCGAAGTAGGTTTTTGATGAGGCAAGCACACATACTTTTGAAATCCTCATTATCATAATTAGGCTGTTGTTGTTAATCTGATCCAATGACAACTCTACAACACTACAACTATGCATTTCTACAAATTTACAACTCTGCATTTCTGCAAATTTACAACTCTGCAACTCTGTAACTCTACAACTCTACATTTCTACAAATTTACAACTTTGGAACTCGGCTGGAAGATCAAGAGTTGTGTTTTTAAATTTTCTTTTAATGTTTAGTCAAAGAGCATGTTCCAAGACTAAAACCCTACTTCTCTTCTCTTTTTATAACTCTTGTGTTCTAAAACTTCATTTCTTATCAAACTTTTTATTCTCAAATTCTCTCAATTGTTTGATCTCGTATTTGTGTGTAATATCAAATACATCTCTTTCTTATCTTTGTGTGTAATATCAAAGTCTAGAAGGAGCTTCGTAGTCTAAGAGATTTCCATCTCTCTTGGAAGTACACTTCGATTCACTTTTATCATTCATCAAAATCGGTTCATCTTCATCTTTCGTTTCAATCCGTTCATCTTCCATCAAAGAAATTCATCCATATTCATCATTTCCGCATCCAAAACCTTCTAGGGGCGTTCTTTGGGAATAGATCCTCACGAGGAGTCTATCAAGTGGTATCAGAGCCACTTCGAATCAGGTTTTGTTGTTCTAAAATCGATTCTGCATTTTTTCAGATTTCAGATCTGTCTTGAAAACTTTTTCATAAATCACTACATTGTTAAAAAATTACTAAATCAAGTGTTTATGAAACTAAAAAGAGGCTACTTAATTTTAAAAATAAATCTAGAAGTTTTGAACGAGTTTTGATGATTAATTCTGACCTATAAAGTAAATGTGTCAAAACTGCCTGTTTATCTTCTAGATCTAGATCCGAGTAGATCTTTCAAGAATCCTTTCACTTGTTAGTTTCTTTTGATATTTTAGGTACAATGGTGAGTTCTGAGGAAGAATCTCCCCCTTATCCTAACAAGAAGTTGTTGGAATCACTTACGATTATTATGTCCGTAATGCTCGATGAGAAACTTGGAGCTTTGCAACTAAATCGAGCCATCCCAGAACCTATTCCTAATCAACAACAAGAAAGACCACGTAGGAATCCAAGGGCAGATGAAGGGGCATGAGAATATTATAGCCATGCTTCTTCTTACAGAAGCCAAAGGAGCTGAAGGCATGAAAGAGAATGACATGTTCCAAGAGATACCTTCGGGGGATTAAAACTTACTATCCCTCATTTTCGTGGCACTAATAATCCTGATGCTTATTTAGAATGGGAAAATAAAATTAACTTGTTTTTATTTGTAGGGAATACACGGAGGATAACAAGGTCAAAGTCACGGCGACTGAGTTTTATGATTATACACTAAGTTGGTGGGATCAACTCGTGACCACTCGGAGACGTGCCAGAGAGTATCCCGCGGAAACTTGGGAGCAATTGAAAGCCGTCATGAGAAAGAGATTTGTGCCGAGTTACGATTATCGCGAGCTTCACCAAAAGTTGAAAAATCTGGTTCATGGATCTAAGATCGTGGAAGAGTATTACAAGGAAATGGAAACCCCGAGTGGACCTATGATGAGGTCGAGAACAAGACAACTTAACCAAGCCGTCTCCATACTTGTGATTAAGATCACCAGCCAACTTTCTTTGGTTCCTCGTCAAACCACATTGGTTTTGATTCGCATCGAGGAAGGATGATAATGAGAGGTATGTGGGATCGTACTCTTTTTCTTTATCTTCGGTTTTGTCCCATTGGGTTTTCCGAAGTAGGTTTTTAAAGAGGTAAGCACACATACTTTTCAAATCCTCGTTATCATAATTAGGCTCTTGTTGTTAATCTGATCCAATGACAACTCTACAACTCTATTGAAAGTACCGGGTTCGTACGAATGAACTCGGTCTCCTCAAACAAGTAGGGGTTTTAGATCTGAGGGCCAAATAATAAGAAAAGCTAAGGAGAATCAATAGTGTTTCAAAGAAAGTATATTATTCAAGAGACTTGTGGATCCCCTGTTAGGTGGAATGAGTTACATATTTATACTAAATTATATCGGTATAATAAACCCTAGAAATATATGGAAAATATCCAAACTAGGAAGATTTACACAATATTCTCATATATTCTCGACTTATTCTCCAAGTAATTCCAAATCGGTGATGGATCGTGGATTCAGCCTTCAATCTTCAAGATGGGCTTCTTTGATCGATTTAGGCCCATCTTCCTACCTCATGATGAATATCTGGGTCGGTTCAATCTTATGTCGGGTCTGGGTAGAGGGTGACAAATTCCGGTACCACCAATAAGCCCCCCCCCCCCCCCCCCCCCCCCCCGAAGTTCGATCTTTGGTGTGATGCCAGAGGTCGGACAAAGCGTGTTAGGACAGTTGATTTGACTTAGGATTTGATCGACACATCCGTTTGATCTCTCCACATGGTTTCTCAAGCCTTTCGATTTTGAGAAGATTTTGAAAAGACATGCCGGTTTGATAGATGGTCTGCTCATACTGTTGTTGTTGCTCGGCAGTGATGAGGTTGTTGGCGATGAGCTAGGCATTTGACGAGCTAGGCATCGAGGAGTGCTGCTGAGCGACGAGCTAGGCATCGAGGAGAGCTGATGAGCGAAACACTAGGTATCGATGAGCTAGGTATCTAGGAGAGGTGCTGAGCAATGAGCTAGGTATCGACAAGCTAGGCATAGAATAGAGTTGCTGGCGACGAGCTCGGCATCAACGAGCTAGGCATCGAGAAGAGCCGCTGGCGACGAGCTAGGTATCGAGGAGAGCTGCTGGCGATGAGCTAGCCATCGAGTAGAGCTGCTGAGCTACGAGCTAACATAAGAAAAAGTTATGAGGTCTAGTATTTCAACACTTATTAATAAACCAGCATTTTATAAAGCATTTGCTTTTTGGCACATTTTTATCTGAGGTCGGGATCGAGAGTCCCTTTAGTTTTCCTGTTCTTTCGAACTTTTCCTATGAGTACGCAGAATGTACGGCTTACCTCATTGTTTTCTAAGTTATTGAAAAGTATGCGATCTGAGTTGGCTTAATTACTTTAACGATCATAGAGGTTTTGCGACACTGAGGCCGGCTTAGTTATATGGGTTTAAGTACCACTATACTTATGGGAAGTATGTATAAGAGATCGGATACCTGGCTAGGGCACCAATGTGTGAGGTGTTCACCTTAGTTATGAATATGGACGACCTGGTCGTGCCGATATTTTGTTAGAAGTTTATAGAATGCTTGTTGTTGTGATTCTAGTAAACCACTGTATAGTGCCTGAATGAACTAAGTAAAAATAACTTTATATTTTTACTGATATCGCAACTGTGCCCTTATGAGGGGCTGCCTACGTACCTTTTCTTTCGAGAAAGGATCAAGTCGCTCGTAGTTCAAATATAAGAGAGGCAAAAATGCCGAGAAGTTTTTTGTTTGTTTGTTGAGCTAGGCAGCGATGAGCTGGATAGCGAATCGGCTGGGAGAGCTGGTGAGTGATGAGCTAGGCAACTTAAACAACTGTTTTATGTGATGAGCTAGATAAATCAGCTAGGTGGTAGACGTGCCAGGCATCTCTTCGAGGAGGCAGCTAGGAAGCTCGTCGTGGAGACAGCTAGGCAGCTCGTCATAAAAGCAACTAGGCAGCTCGTTGTGGAAATAGCTAGGCAGCTCATTATGGAGGCACCTAGATAGCTCGTCGTGGAGACAGCTAGGCAGCTCGTCATGGAGGCAGCTAGGCAGCTCGTCTGGAGGCAGCTAGGCAGCTCGTCAGGAGGCAGCTAGGCAGCTCGTCAGGAAGCAGCTCATCCGGAAGCAGCTCGGCAGCTCGTCGTGGAGGCAGCTAGGAAGCTCGTCTAGAGGCAGCTAGTCTGGAGGCAGCTAGGCAGCTCGTCTGGAGGCAGCTAGGCAGCTCATTTGGAGACAGCTAGGCAGCTCGTCGTAAAGTAGCTATGCAGCTTATCGTAGAGGCAGCTCGTGTGGAGGCAGCTAGGCAGCTAGTCGTGGAGACACCTATGCAGCTTGTCGTGGTAATAACATCCCGAAACTAAATAAGTGCAATTTGGTGAGGGTGTCGATCGACACCATGGGAAGTGTCGATCGACACCATGGTTTTCAGAAATCAAATTATTAGATTTTTGACTCGGTTTAATTGCGGTTTGAAGGTTTAACCTTGGACTCGTATTTATAAGTCTCTAGCACACTTTTGGCCGCGTTTAGGAGGAGAAAAACGCAGAGAAATCATAAGGGTTTGAGAGAGATTTCGTGTTCTTGTGAATTATTGCAAAGAAACTCATAGGAAACGTTGTCATTAGGCTTTAGAACCATAGGAATCGTTTGTTCCTCGTGGTGTGATCCTTTTAGCGAATTTACAGACTCGTGGTGGTCTGATCAGTGGGATTCTTCGCTGTTCTTCGCCGTTTATTTGTTTCCTTTTTCCCTTTCAATCCGTATTCGAGGTGAGTGCGTGATCGCGATTACGGGTTTAGTTTGTTAGGGATTGTTTGATTGAATCCTGATTGTGATGATTGATATTCCCGTGTGTTTTTGTGTGATATGTGATAGCTTTGTCGTGACCAGTCTCGTACAATGAAACGGGACCGAGTCTCGTGAGGATTTCGACTCGATCTAGGTTTCTGTGAGAGTTACTCTTTTTGGTATCGATCATGGGCAGTGTCGATCAACACCACTCTTTTTGATCGCGAGGTTTCGGTTTTGGTATCGGAGTGTCGATTGACACCCAGGAGGAGTGTCGATCGACACCACTTGATAAATTATGAAAATTGTATAATTATTGATTGGTGCATATCTGTTGAATGTTGATTGTTCGCATAGTAATTGACATGTTATTTCCTTATTTTGTAATCGGTAGGCGGGATGACCGCTTCACTGAGCATTTGTGATAATACTCACGCAACTCTATTTTTCCCTGGGACGAGAGGATGATAGGATGTATGTTTGTTATGGTTGGTCTAGTGAGCATGTGGTCATAGGTTGCTATATTGTTATTTATTCATTCCTGAATTTGGTATTTAAATTATTATGAGTTATTGGATTATCTTATTTGGATTTAATTGATTTATGAGTTTCGCATTAGATTTGTTTAGATTAAAAAAAAAAAAGCCTGGTTGTTTCATTTTGGTATCAGAGTCCGGTTTTAGGACAATGGAATTTGGATGTCTGAGACTATATGTTTAAATTGATTTTTGTGTTTAGTCAATTTAATAGAGTCTTAGTATAATCCTCTCCGAGCGTTCAAAGAGATTCCACGGTATGTGATTGTTTGACCTTTATTCTGTGAATTCTAGTATCTTAGAATGTGCCATTGGTAAGTGCAGTGTGCGATGGCTAGAGTTCCGAGAGGTCGTGGTGGTAGAGTTGGTGTCCGTGGAGGCCGGGAACATGGTCGGGGTCGTGTGAATACGTCGTTCGAGTGGGTGACTCAGAGTGAGTAGTCAGAGCAGGAGGCTGTTTCGCTAACATATAAGGAGGATTCAGTGAGCAGTGTTCGTGTGGCGGTTAGGACTACCGGTGCCAGAGGCAGTACCGGAGTTGCTGGTGCAGTCAGAGGCCCAGGTTCAGGTTATGCTACGGGCGGAGCTCAGGATCCGGAGGATCGGTTGGCGAAGACGCTAGCTTTGATTTTGGAGCAGTTACCGGTTGCGGTACCAGTGCAGGCTCCAGTAATGAACCCAAGGGAGCGGTATCTAGTGATGTTCAAGGAGATACAGGACATGGGTCCTTTGTCCTTCTCGGGTGGAGGGGGACCAGAGGCAGCCAATGAGTGAAGGTTGAAGGTAGAGCGTAGGCTTCGTTCTATCAGATGTCCTGAGGAGTACAGCGTGGATCTGGCGGTAGGGTTCTTGGATGGTGATGCCTATCTCTGGTGGACAGGACTTAAATCCAAGAGGAGGCGGACAGTGTGGACTTGGGGTGAATTCTTGGGCGGGTTTAATGCCAGGTATTTCCCTCAAGAGGTGGTGGAGCAGTTAGAGTTGCAGTTCAGGAGTCTGGTTCAGGATAATCGGTTCGTTCGTGAGTATGATGCTCAGTACAACATGCTAGTGGTCTATGCGAGTAGTAGCATAGATGAAGAGCGGGCCCAGATGGGCAAGTTCGTGGGAGGACTTCGGATAGGGCTGAAGAAGCCTGGCAGAGCTTCCAAGTACGCCTCGAGGGCGGAGTTAGTGGAGGTGCTTGCAGCAATCGAGGACCTGGGAGAGCAGGTCTAGGATTGAACGGTTGTTCTTTCTTTTTGGTTTTGTTTCTAGTTTTAGAGTTGTAGCTTTGGAGTTGTTATTTTTGGTTTTTGGTATTTTCGTTGGTGTTGAAAAATAACGTTTTTCTGTATGGAAATTTATAAGAGGGTGTTCCTTATTTATTTTCCTATGATTTATAAGACGTGTGGCTCTTATGTGTTTTGTTGACCAATGTTGGTCGTTTCTTTTTGAGGATATTCCAGGCGGGGAATATCGAGATTGTACCACGTGAGGCGGTCTAATCAGAGAAGATGTGAGTTTTCCTGTATACCGCTGGCTCGAGGGATACGTCCCGAGTGTGCGAGCGGTATGTTTTCTTGAGAGGATTAGACGTCAGCCTCTGGGATCAGGGGAGGATCTCTTGTGGTATTGGCCAATAGGGGTGTTGGGGTCGGTTTTCACCCGCTCAACGTCAATGTTCAAAGATCAGACGATTGAAGAAGTAGCCCTCCGGACTCTCGACGAAGAAGGCAGAATGGCACCTAAGTCTTCTCGCAAAGCAATGCATAAGGCAGCCGAATAAATCTATGCGAAGCAGGAACGGACCGGGAACAGGCGGGCTACTTCGTGCTCGGCACCATAGAGATCTGACTGCGTGCTCGGCACCATGGAGATCCAACCATGGGCTCGACACCATGGAGATCCAACCACGGGTTCAGCTCCACGGAGGTCCGACCACAGGCTCGGCTCCACGGAGGTCCGACCACGGGTTCGGCTCCACGGAGGTCCGACCACAGGCTCGGCCCTTCGGCCCAATGCACGAAAGTGACCCGATGATACAAAGACAGTGAAATGTCCGGTCCAGACACGAAGCCCACTCTGATGCAACAGACCTTAGCAGGGATGAAATCCGCGAAGACTTAGGAATGTTTAGCCGCCTTAGAGATAGTATATATAGTTGATGTAAAAGCCCTTGAGAAGACATTGACAATCTTATTCACAACTTTGTACTCAAACACATTCAAAGCAATAAAAAACTACTTTCTCATCTCGTGTTGTTCTAGCTTACCCTAGAAGTCTCTGCTTCCTCTCGAACCTTAACAAATCTAATTGTGCTAGCTTAGGCTCCCACAATTTGGCGCCGACTAAGGGGACTAGAGAATTTCTGACACAGAAAAGCTAGGTTACACAAGATTTGGGAAGATGACCGGCGACAACAGCAAATCAAGCAGCAGCGAGGAGTCCTCGTCTCGCAGGAGCAACCAGGAGAAGGAGAAATTCGTCGATGCTCCTGCACCCAACACTGCTAACAACCCAGCAGACATGACGAAGATCAAGCAGATGCTGGAAACGCTCGTCAAGCGGGCGCAGGAGCAGAAGAAGTTCAACGAGGCGACGACGAGCAAGCTGCAGGCACTTTCACGAAGAAAGCGCAAGAGATCCCCCATCAATACTCCTCGGACCAACATAAGAGATCGGGACAATGTGGTGCCACCTCGGACCTCTCGCACGGATCCAGAAGACTTGCCTCCACCACCACCACGTCAGGAATCCGATGGAACCCCCGAGCGTGCTGTGGAGGTGTCTGACGACGTTCAACCTCCTCCTCGGAGACGTGCCCGAAAAAACATTGCTGGCGATAGCGCCAGGGCTGACGGAGAAGGAGAGCCCTCCATAGCAGAGCTGTACCAGAGGGAACAGGAGCGCATGGCTCCATGAGGTTCCCGAGACGAAGAGGTCGCTGTGCTGAAAGCCCAGTTAGACAGGGTCGTGTCTGAACTGAAAGCCACCCAACTACAGATGTACCGGAGCATGGCGAAGGCTCCTGGGATCGTCTATGTGCTCGAGAGGGCACGGAACACACCCTTCGCTGAGAGGGTCGCGAGGGCTCAGATCTTTGACCTTGGAAAATTCAAGCTTCCAATCTATGAAGGAACTATCGACCCTGCTGTCCATCTGATGTAATTCGAAGTCGCCTTAGGAAGGTCAAACTTCACAGAAGCCGAGAAGGACATCGGCTACTGCAAACTGTTCGTAGAAAGCCTCAAAGGGCCTGCCCTCTAGTGATTCTACAAGCTGGAGAAGAACTCAATCGACACCTTCCATCAACTCTCAGAGATGTTTGTGCAGCATTACAACATCTTCGCGGAACGAAAAATCTATGACGCAGAGTTATGGACAAATCGGCAAGGTGAGAATGAAAGTCTACGGTCTTTCATAACAAGGTTTAAGCACACGCTGTCAAAGGTAGACGGTATCAGCAATACGTTCGCGCTGGAGGCCTTGTGAGGAGCGCTCCGATGCCCCTCTCCATTCTGGCAGGAATTGACTGTCAACCCACTCGCGACCATCCAAGACGCTCTCCACCGCGCCGCGCTGAGAGAGGCTGGAAAACCAAGCAAACGGGCAAAACCACCCAGTTTGCTGCGACGCCACCACCCTTTTAGAAGCTCTTGCAATGAACTACGAGGTGACTTGATCCCTGCAAAGGGTACGTAGGCAGCTTGTCTCCGGACAAGTTCAGTTGCCCCCCTCCGTCAAAAAGGGGGGGGTGGGGGAGTACGTGTTTTCATAATCCTCGTCTCCGGATGAGCCCACATGATCTCCTCCGCCTTAAGGGAGGGGGGAAGTCAGTGTTTTATCTAAGCCTTGTCTCCAGACGAGCTCTAGTATTCTCCTCCGCCTTACGGGGGGGGGGGGGGGGGGGAGTAAGTGCTTTTTCTAAGCATTGTCTCCGGACGAGCACTGATCTCCTTCGCTTTAGGGGGTGGGGGAGAGTAAGTGTTTTCACTAAGACTTGTCTCTGGACGAGCTCCACTGATCTCCTCCGCCTTATGGGGGGGGGGGGTAGGTGTTTTCAAAGTCTTGTCTTCGTATAAGCTCAATCTCTCTAGACGATTTCAGTTCCCTCCTTCGTCTAAAAGGGGGGGGGGAGTGGGGTACCCGTACTCTACTCTTTGACTACATCATCACCAGAAACTTCAAACACTTGGCACAAACCTCATCACGAGAACAGCTACATCCTTCATGGACCTCTCAAAGCTTCAATCAAGTAAAGTCGTTTTGCATTCATTGCTGCTGGCCACAGTGATGATGTAGGAATACGAACACAATGACATCTAGCATCGGATCCAAAGCATGCTATATAAGTATTAATGTTCAGTATTGGGGCGGACGAACCCAACTGATCATTCAAAAACCCAAGAAGCATCGTTGGTAAAATGCATCTACCAATGATTTGTTCGGCATGTACCCTGAACAATCATTCAGAAAACCCAAGTTCCACGCTGGTAAAACTTAGGGTGTACTTGTTCTCGGATAGACGTGTCTAGAGAACAACACCATTCTGCAAAGCCCAACAACAACGTGGGCAGATAAAGAGCGTGAGCGCATTTGCGTTTTCTCTACTTAACAAATCCTCATTTATGAGCAAACGAAGCCTCATTCATGAGCAAACAAAGCTTCATTCATGAGCAAACAAAGCCTCATTCATGAGCAAATAAAGCCTCATTCATGAGCAAAAAATAAACTAAGTCATAAACAAGGGGAGACAGTCAGTCATCGGCCTCCTCATCCTCATTGGTTTCATCCTCGCCAACCCCATCCTCGGACAGACCGCTGGCGACCCCGCCCTCGGCGAGCGTGGCCTCGGCGACCCTGTCGTTGGTAAACACGTGTTCAGCTCCCTTGCCCGCGGCAACCTCGCCATCGGCATTCGGGACACGGAGTCTTAAAACCTTCATAGGAAATACAAAGTCTTAAAACCTTCGAAAACAAAGAAAAATTTCTGCAGAAACGCAGCAGCTTCAGCAGACGAAGCAGGAAGTCTTGAAACCTTCAGAATGCTTACGGAGTCTTAAAACCTCAAGTATGAAGTTACCCTCTACTGTTGTGTGAGTGGTTATGCCAATAACGCCATGAATTCTAACGTTAACACTGATACCCAATACATCTTTAAGTCGACACTATTATCTCTAACACTACCGAGCTGGGGGGCTAACTGTTGGGGTCGGTTTTTACCCGCTTAACGTCAACGTTCAAAGATCAGACGATTGAAGAAGTAGCCCTCCGGACTCTTAGCAAAGAAGGCGCAATGGCACCTAAGTCTTCCCGCGAAGCAAAGCATGTGGCAGCCGAATAAATCTATGCGAAGCAGGAATGGACCATGGAGATCTAATTGCGTGCTCGGCACCATGGAGATCCGACCATGGGCTCGGCACCACGGAGGTCCGACCATAGGCTCGGCTCTACGAAGGTCTGACCACGGGTTCGGCTCCACGGATGTCTGACCACGGGCTCGGCCCTTTGGCCCAATGACGTGAAAGTGACCCAACGATACAAAGATAGTGCAAAGCCCGATCCAGACACGAAGCCCACTCTGATGCAACCGACCTTAGTAGGGATGGAATCCGCGAAGACTTAGGATTGTTTAGCCGCCTTAGAGATAGTATATATAGTTGATGTAAAAGCCCTTGAGAAGACATTGACAATCTTATTCATAACTTTGTACTCAAACACATTTAAAGCAATAAAAAACTACTTTCTCATCTCTTGTTGTCCTAGCTTACCCTTGAAGTCTCTGCTTCCTCTCAAACCCTAACAAATCTAATTGTGCTAGCTTAGGCTCCCACAAGGGGCCAGGAGGTTAGTCTTTTGTAAGACAGTTTATGGAAATCGAATGGGATCTCGAGTGTTGTGGACCAGGTTGTGGTCTGGTGTTGGTCTTTGTTAGACATGTTGGTGGGCGTCAAGACTAGAGTTTATCCTGCGCTGGGAACTCGGTTCAGATGTCCCTGGTAACGGATGTAGTGTCCTATATGCATGCATGTTCTTGTTGGTTATTGCATGATTGATTGATCCAATACTCGATCTGCGGTTGGTTGTGCATGTTCTTGTTTGATTGTTGTCTGATCAATCCGGTAGACCTAGTTCTGAGTAAGAAACTTTGCATTCGGGTAGTTCCAGGCGAATCTAGACAGGTAGTGTTCTGTTTTGCTGTGTATTTGGGTACGAGCGGTTACCCAGTACCTCGCCGAGGGAGAAGGTTTTCCCTGCATTCTTTTTTTGGGATGAATTTATGTGACTAAAATTTAGATTGTAAGTACACCTATTTGGGCGTGGCCGAGCTGGTTAAGCCTTATGCGGTGTACACGGTGATTTTAGAGGTTGGTTTTAGACCCCCTAAGTCGGTACTAGTCCCGAGATTATTGGCGTATGTTATTTATTTCTCTAGGGACTACGGTTCCAAAAAAAAAACTCTTTTATTTCGGAGATGTGAGTTCTCCTGCTATGGCGATTAGGTATCTGTATCGTGCTAATAATCTTAGGATTTGCATTGGAATTCGGAAGTTAAGTATGAATCTTGAGGAAGATCAGTTGTGTTAGCCAAGGGTTCGTTGTAGTAAGTAATGACGGTTATGATTATGGGAAGTAATCCTTGATTTCAGGTGCTTGTATGCGTATGAGTTGATTACTCTAAGGAAACATTTTTTCTATATAGATCCAGAGCTTGAGGGAGACATTCCGAAAGTGGAGTAGCATCGACATCGTTACCTCGAAGGAGACGTCCTGAGAGTGTGATGATGACGGTATATAGATGAGTAATCAATGCCTGATCATGGCATGAGCGAGATAGGATATGGATCTCAGAGTTTGAGCGTATGATTCTGTTTAAAACCGTCTAGGGGATTGCAGGGTGTGGTAAGTTTCAACTGGTGGTTTATGTGTGGTGATGGTTTCCGAGGTAAGTAGTTGGAGTTTTGGAAAGACAATTCAGACCTTGGTTTGTGATTCGAGTAGATTCGGCTCGGGAGCAGAATATCGAGTCGCTTATGAGCAAGATCGGCACTTTGCGGTTGTGTGTTATTCTGCAGGAGCCATTGGGTTTAGAGGTGACAGATCAGACAGATCTTCTGAGTAGGCTTCGAGTGGCTCAGGCGAGTGATCAGAGTTTTATTACTGCGTCTCTCTGAATGAGACGATTCTTGTTCGTAGTTTAGTTTGAGTACCCAAGGTAGAGGAGTTGAGGTAGGAAATTCTGCGAGAAGCTCATGCGAGCAAGTTCTCGATTCATCTTGGAGCGGCTGTTTTGGCTAAGAAATTTGTGAAGGAGATTGTGAGGCTGCATGGAGTGCCAGCCAGTATTATGTCAGACCAAGATCCGAGATTTGCTTCAGAGTTTTAGGGAGCATTTCAGGCAGAGATGGGCACTAAGGTGCACATGAGTACAACATACCATCTGCAGACTGATGGGCAGTCAGAGAGGACCGTTCAGACTTTGGAGGATTTACTGCGGATGTGTGTACTGGATTGGGGTGGTTACTGGGTTAATCATTTGAGCTTTGTAGAGTTTGCTTATAATAATATCTTCTAGGCTAGTATTGGGATGGCTCATTTTAAGGCTTTGTATTGGAGGCCATGAAGGACACCCCTATGCTGGACCCAAGTGGGGGAGCGGAGTATTCACGGGCCTACTTATGTTTAGGAAACGACAGAGAAGTTTCGAGTTGTGAGACTGAACATGAAGGAAGCTTAGGATAGGCAAAGGAGTTTTGCAGATAAGCGGAGGCGAGAACTTGAGTTTGCAGTGGGAGATCGTGTGTGTCTCAAGATGTCTATCTTAAGGAGTCCTAACAGATCCATAGCAAAGAACAAATGAATATGGTTGGCTCGTTTTAATCGCGGTTTGAAGGTTTAACCTAGGACTCATATTTATAAGTCTCTAGCAGACTTGTGGCCGAGTTTAGGAGGAGAAAAACGCAGAGAAATCATAAGAGTTTGCGAGAGATTTCGTGTTCTTATGAATTGTTGCAAAGAAATTCATAGGAAACGTTGTCGTTAGTCTTTAGAACTGTAGGAATCGTTTGTTCCTCGTGGTGTGATCCTTCCAGCGAATTTCCAGACTTGTGGTGGTCTGATCAGTGGGATTCTTTGCTGTTTTTCGCCGTTCGTTCGTTTCCTTTTTCCCTTTCAATCCATATTCGAGGTGAGTACGTGATCGCGATTACGGGTTTAGTTTGTTAGGGATTGTTTGATTGAATCGTGATTGTGATGATATATATTCCCGTGTGTTTCTGTGTGATATGTGATAGCTTTGTTGTGACCAGTCTTGTACGATGAAACGGGACCGAGTCTCGTGAGGATTTCGACTCGGTCTTGGTTTCTGCGAGAGGTGTCGATCGACACCTAGTGGCAGTGTCGATCGACACCACTCTTTTTGATCGCGAGGTTTTGGTTTTTGTATCGGAGTGTCGATCGACACCCAGGAGGAGTGTCGATCAACACCACTTGAAAAATTGTGAAAATTGTATAATTGTTGACTGATGCATATTTGTTGAATGTTGATTGTTCCTATAGTAATTGACATGCTATTTCCCTATTTTGTATTCGGTAGGCGGTATGACCGCTTCACTGAGTATTTGTGATAATACTCAGGCAACTCTGTTTTTCCCTTTTGAGTTGCAGGTAAAGGAAAAGTGAAATCATGGAATCATGGTTTGGACGAGAGGATGAGAGGATGTATGTTTGTTATGGTTGGTCTAGGGACCATGTGGTCATAGGTTGCTATATTGTTATTTATTCATTCATGAATTTGGTATTTAAATTATTATGAGTTATTGGATTATCTTATTTGGATTTAATTGATTTATGATTTCCGTACGAGAAAAAACTTGGTTGTTTCAGTGGTGGCAGCTAGGCAGCTTGTCGTGGAGGCAGCTAGGCAGCTCGTCGTGGAGACATCTAAGCAGCTCGTCGGGAAGGAAGCTAGGCAGCTCGTCGTAGAGGCAGCTAGGCAGCTCGTCTGGAGGCAACTAGGCAGCTCGTTGTGGAGATAGCTAGGCAGCTCGTCTGGAGGCAGCTAGGCTGCTCGTCGGGAAGTCAGCTAGGCAGCTTGTCATAGAGGCAGCTAGGCAGCTCATCTGGAGGCAGATCGTTTGGAGGCAGCTCGTCTGGAGGCAGCTAGGCAGCTCGTTGTGGAGGCAGCTAGGCAGCTCATCTGGAGGCAGCTAGGCAGCTCGACGGGAAGACAGCTAGGCAGCTCGTCTGGAGGCAGCTAGGCAGTTTGGCAGAGAGACAGCTCATTAGGTTAGGAGAACTGGACCACTAGGAGAGCTGGACCGCTAGGAGAGCTGATACACAATGCGATAAGTGCTTAACGAGTTAACAAAGTAGGTAGGTCGTCGGAGCGGTCGATTAGATTGTTGTAGATAGGTCGCCAGAGTGATTAAGGGCCTGATTGGGGTTTAGGCTTTGAGGACTTTTAGTGATTTAAAAGTCGGTAAAGACAATATTTAACAAATGAGACTTTTTAAAATTTAAAGTCCTTAAAGCCCCTTTTTTAAATGTCATTTTTCCCTTTATTTTTTAACAGCCTCTTTTACGTGACTTTAAAGCTCGTTGTGGAGATAGCTAGGCAGTTCGTCTGGAGGCAGCTAGGCTGCTCATCGGGAAGTCAGCTAGGCAACTCGTCATAGAGGCAGCTAGGCAGCTCATCTGGAGGCAGCTCGTCTGGAGGCAGCTAGGCAGCTCGTCTGGAGGCAGCTAGGCAACTTGTTGTGGAGACAGCTAGGCAACTCGTCTGGAGGCAGCTAGGCAGCTCGACGGGAAGACAGCTAGGCAGCTCGTTAGGAGGTAGCTAGGCAGTTCGGCAGAGAGACAACCTCTTTTTTTTAATGTCATTTTTTCCTTTCTTTTTTAACAGCCTCTTTTATAATGTGAGAGAAATAAACAAATAAATAGTTATTTTGTTCTTCTATCTTCCCCAACAAAATGTAAAACTCTCTATAGTGGTATATTTAATTTTTTCACGAATTTTTTTTCCAGATTAATTAACAATTCGTTTTTTCCATTTTTTTGAGATCCATTTTATCCCAATATAAATTTGAAGTTTTTTTGGTTCATAAATCAATCTAAACTATTATTGCAATATTTTAAGATCAATTTGTAATGGAGTGTGAGACTCATCCCTAGTCAATGGTTGAACGAGTTAAACTCTCAATTGGAAAACAATATTTTCATAAAAATTCGGACACTATTTATAGAAAATCAGTAAACATTATAAATACGGTGACAAACATAAACTACTGCTCAAGCAAAATTTTATTTTTTATACATTTCCTGAAAATTCCAAATCCAAAAGGTATTATAAGCATCATCTGGAAATAAGTCTATTTTTGGTTCTGTAGTACATTGTATTGAATCTTTTTTAAAATTTGGTGTCTTACAGAAAATGTCATCATCAAGTTCTCGCCAGGTGATGTAGATAAACGTATAAAAATGTGTATATTTTAAGTTTATTATGTTATACTAATATATGTGCGTTTTTGATGTGAACAGAAAAATATCACATGGACGGATGTTACCACTAAAACTTTTCTTGAAATTTTCATCTCCGTACAAGATGATGAGAATTGGAAAGAACCATTTTTAAGTCAAGAAGGCAAAAAACGACTAATTACTTCTTTTCTTGAGGAAACAGGGTATAATTTGATATGGAAAAGTTTCAAAAATCACTACGACAGTCTCAAAACATGGTATACTGCGTACCAAAAAATTTTATGAATATTTTCGACCAATTTAGAATCACTTTTGATTGAACAACCATACAAAACCGTTTCGATCTTTTGAGAAAAGGAATACAACAACTACAAAAATAATCCAAAGGATCCAACAAGTCCAACAAATAGAGAATATTTAAAAAAATATAAGTACACTTCTTGATGCAGTTTTTGGTTATTAAACCTACACATGGAATAATAGACATAAGTGAATTTCACTTATGTCTTTGTTTTTTGAAATTTATTTTAAAGTTTCGAATTTTTTCGGTTTATTTAGATTTGCTGATTTATTTTTCTTTCTATTTCAATTTGTAACAAAATATCTTGAATGATAATAATAATAACATAGTTAGTTCTTCATATTTTGTTTTTATGTAATTACCGAATACAAATTTCTCCTAATTTACATTTCAATTTAAAAAATATAACTTTTATAATTATAATAACAGTTTAACAGTTTTTACAGTTTGTATTACCAATCAGACTTTGTTAATTTTTAAAAGTAACAGCCAAAGTTCTGACAGCCATTTTTCCTGCAGCCCAAATTCTAAAGTCACAGCCCACAATCAAAGTCCTTTCCAATCAGGCTCTAAGTATATCTTCAAAGATAGGTCGCCGGAGGTGACGAATTGTGTTTTCTAGGAACACCTTTACTGTAAACGTATCTGAAGAAGCTACAGATATCGGATTGAAGATCAGTAACTTGATCCAAAAACTAGACAGAGAAATCTTTCCGATGATATGCTGAATGTCTTGTGGATGTTTATGGATCTCTAGGAAGAAGCTTCTAAAGATGAATCACCGGAGGTGATGAGTAAGGTTTCCAGGGACATACGTTACTGAAAACGTAATAGAAGAGGCTACAGATCTTCGATCACAGATCCGAGATCAGTTATGGAAGCCAGACAAAGAGATCTTTCTGATGATATGAGGATCGTCTTCTGGATCCTCCCGTGCCGCCGGGAGAGATTTTATGAAGGAGATCATCGGAGGTGATGAACTAGGCCTTCACGGACATGTATTACTGGAAACGTGACTGAAGAAGCTACAAATCTCTGATTGAGGATCCGAGACCTGTTCTGGAAACTAGGCGAAGAGGTCTTTCCACCGATGTGTAGATCGTCTCCTGGGTCCTTCTGTGCCGCCGGGAAGGAATTTATGAAGTAGATCATCGTAATGAGTTAGGTTTTCAGGAACTTGCGTTACTGGAAACGTGACAGAAGAAGCTACAAATATCAGATTGAGGATCCGAGACCTGTTCTGGAAACTAGGCGAAGAGATCTTTCCATTGATATGTAGATCTCCATCTAGGTCCTTCTAGGTCTCCAGAAAGATGTTGATGAAGTTGACTGGTCATGATTCTCCTCTAAGAATCGGTGGTGGCGGCTAGGGTTTTCCTCCTTTTCTTGATCAAATTTACGCCTGAAAAATATATAGCCCCACGGTGGGCGCCAGTTGAAAGTACCGGGTTTGTGCGAACGAACTCTGTCTCTTCAAACAAGTGGGGGTTTTAGATCTGAGGGCCAAATAATAAGAAAAGCTAAGGAGAATCAATAATGTTTCAAACAAAGTATATTATTCAAGAGACTTGTGGATCCCCTTTTAGGTGGAATTAGTTACATATTTATACTAAATGATATCGGTATAATAAACCCTAGAAATATATGGAAAATATCCAACTAGGAAGATTTACACAATATTCTCATATATTCTCGACGTATTCTCCAAGTAATTCCAAATCGGTGATGAATCATGAATTCGGCCTTTAATCTTCAAGATAGGCTTGATCGATTTAGGCCCATCTTCCTACCTCATGATGGATATCCGGGTCGGTTCAATCTTAAGTCGGGTCTAGGTAGAGGGTGCCAAATCCGGTGGCACCATCTACAACTCTTCATTTCTGCAAATTTACAACTCTGCAACTCTACAACTCTGCATTTCAACAAATTTACAACTCTGCAACTCGGCTGGAAGATTAAGTGTTGTGTTTTTAAATTTTCTTTTAATGTTTAGTCAAGGAGCATGTTCCAAGACTAAAACCCTACTTCTCTTCTCTCTTTATAACTTTTGTGTTCTGAAACTTCATTTCTTATCAAACTTTTTTTTCTCAAATTCTCTCAATTGTTTGATCTTGTATTTGTGTGTAATATCAAATACATCTCTTTCTTATCTTTGTGCGTAATATCAAAGACTAGAAGGAGCTTCGTAGTCTAAGAGATCTCCATCTCTCTTGAAAGTACACTTCGATTCACTTTCATCGTTTATCAAAATCGATTCATCTTCATCTTTCGTTTCAATCCGTTCATCTTCCATCAAAGGAATTCATCCATATTCATCATTTCCGCATCCAAAACCTTTGAAGAGCGTTCTTTGGGAATAGATCCTCACGAGGAGTCTATCACAACTGCTGCTATTATGAAGGATCTGCGTGATCAATCAGCAGTAGTGGTTGTTCTTGCTGTTCCAGCTGTTGAGCCAAGGAGGGAGCAGCAACAGGTGGGTCCTAGCAAAGGCGGCAAGCCAGCGCAGGGACAAAAGATGAAGTGGGAGGACACTTCCAAGTCGAGGATGAGTAGTCGTGGGTGCTTTGGATACAGTAGCATGGAGCATCAAGTGTCGAATTGTCCTAGGAAGGGCGAGTCGCATGATGGAGAGCCTGGGCATATCAAGCCGAGATGTCCAAAGCTACAACAGATGGCAGGGGCAACAGTGCAGCCAGTGGCGCAGATATCGGCAGTGCAGCCAGTAGCGCAAATCATTCAATATTTTACATTCGTCTATAAAGGTTTAGATTGACTTCTTATATTTTAGTATTCCTTTAAATCTACTAAATTAGTCAAATAGAGGGTTTCAATATTGTATGCTCGTTTGTAAGGGTTTAGGCTCTCATAATAGGGTTTAGTATTCCTTCAAATCTATAAAGTTAGTCAAATTGAGTGCTTGAAATTATACTATATTTTACGTTTATTTGTGAAAGTTTATGCTCACATACTAGTGGTTGATACTCCTAATTTGTATTTAAATAATATTAATTGCTTTAAATTATTTTGATTATATTACATTACAAATTTTGATTGGTTATGTAATGACCACGAACCGAAAATGGTATTTTTCGGTGGTGTCGATCGACACCATGGAGGTGTGTCGATCGACACCAGCATTTTTGGGACATAATTGATTTGATTTGATTGCCCGGTTTTGAATATGGTTTGGGTGAGAAACCCTAGGTCTTTGTATTTAAAAGACCCAACCACATTTTGAGTCAGAAATATCAGAGAGAATAGTGATTTTGAGAGATAAAAGAAGAGAGATTGTGTAGAATCATCGTTCTTGAGTTTTCGGTGGTTATTAAGGCGTGAATCGGTCATTGTTTTGGTGATACGAGTAGCGGTGAAGGTAGTTTCGTGGCTGTTCTTCATCCTCGCTCTTTTCCATTCGAAACCTTTCCCAAAAAGCCAAGGTGAGTGCGCGACCGTGGCTTATATGGGATAATCGGGTGTTTTCTTGTGTGGTTTGTTGATTGCTATGACATTGATGATGGTTATGGATTTCTTGTGTTGTTATCACTATTTCTTGTGTTGTGTTGTGCTGTTTATCTATGCATATGATCGCTCATTGAACCGGAATCAAGCCATGAGAAGATAGGTTTGATTATGTGTTCGGCGATAGAGTGTTGATTGACTCCTAGTGGAAGTGTCGATCAACACCCTTTTGAGCTCGTGTCGATCGACACATGCTTCTATGTTTTTGTATTTGGTTTGTGTGTTCGTATTATCGTATCCTGGTCGTAGTGAATTGCTAGTTAGTTTATGTTGTATCTTGGCATTCATTATCCTGTGTGTATAGCCGGTAGACGAGATGACCGTCTCACTAAGTATTTATGAAATACTTACCCATCTCTTTTTCCAATGTGATGCTAGTAAATATAAAGTGTGATCGTGGCGATGAGAAGAGGATGATTAGGAATATGTTTATGTTTTGTTGATTGAGTTAGTACCTGCTGTTTAGGTTGCTGAATTTGTCTAGAATTGATATTTTGGAATGGTCATTTTGAGTTAAATTGATTTATCGATTTAAATGATTTATTGCTAGTTTAAATGTTTACGAGAATTTTCGCTTGTTTGCTCTGTTTAGTGTAATTGATATTGATGATTATTATTTATGAGAATAATAATCTGAGTAAATTAAAAAAAAAAAATTTGGTTGTTTTAGGTTAAGCAAAAAAAGATGAATAAAATAGGTTCATGCCCTAAAGATAACCTAGGAATTGTCACGAAAGGAAAAAAGCTTGGTTGTTTTAGGTTAAGCTTTGTTAATCGTGTTTTGTTCAAGCTTTATCTTCTCATTGCTCTGTTTTACCAGTCCCTCTCCAAGCCTTCACTTTTACAAAAGTCTATCGTTAAACAATGGGGGCTGCCGATACAAACTCGCCATAGCCGTTTCTACAATCTCATACGAGGAAAACTCATACTAAAGGTTAAACTCTAAACCCCAAGAGGAACGGATATTACTTGATCGAGTTTGATTCTAAATGGTAACAAATGAATATGGTTGAATTGCAGAATATTGATACATTTTTGATGAATCTGCTAAAAATAATTTAGAATTTAAATGGAAAAAACTAAATCTAGCTAAGTATGACTGAGTTTTTGAAAATAAAGTAATTTGTCAAAATTATAAAATATTAAGTAAACAATGTTATTCGTCAACATTGTTATTAATTAATTAAGAGTGAATTCTGTTTTTTAAATATATTTAAATGTGACTTTTGATATCCTAAGTATCTTTACCCGACCAACAAATTTGTATTATCTGATATTTTATCCAAAAAATAAGTATGTATTAGTTAGTGTTAGAAGAATTGTTGAGTCGTTCGATGGCATATGAGTAAAGTATCTCCAATCGAAGAAAGGAAGGTGTTTTTGGATTTCTTCATCCGATCTGGAATAGATTCAGTAGAGTCGGTGATTCCTTCAAGATTCGACGAAGGATCTACTTCCGGTCGTGATTGAGTCTTCCCCGTTGAGTACCAATCTTTAGCTAACGGTTGAAGTGAAAGTGGGTCAAAATATGACAGTTTCTACAAGATTAAGCAGTTTGATGGAATTTCTTGAAGAAGATAATTTATGATGCTTCGCCGGAGTTTGTTGCCGTTAACGACGAAAGGTGGTGGAGATTGTTCAGTCATGTCATTCCTGAAGCTGCTTTGCATGGTTTACACGTGTCGATCTTATCAATATCTTGTAAAACTGTTTCTCAGCCTTTTGGCTATTAAATATAATGGTTGTCGATAAAACAAAAAAGAATTGTTGAATCGAGTGTGGTTCAGTTTGATTTGACGGGTTTTTTTGGTTGAATCTGCTTCAATTTAGCTAAATGTGGCTCAGTGTTTTAGATCAGAAATGATACTGGCTGACTCTCACTAATTTTTAAAAGATATTACCAATGTTTTTAAAAGCAGACCGGACATCGATTTGACATAGTCACTGGATGGATGGTTGGACCGGTCTAACCAGTCATACAAGGTTTTTAAAATTGTCTTATTTTTAGTAAATACACTACAAGAAAACAGGTCGTTAGTCACTCCGGAAAGAGTCACAAAAGAGTCACAAATGAGCCATTTGTGGCTAATTAGCGACTCGAAAAATGGAGTGACAATAGTCGAGTCGCTAATTTTTCGAGTCGCAACAGAGTGGCTAATTAGCGACTCATCTGTGACGATCATTTTGGGTCTGTTAAACGTAGTCGCAAATTTGTGACTAATGAGAGACTAATATAGGTAGTGGCTAATTAGCAACGAAATAGCCACTATTTTGTCACTCTATGAAGATATAAGTTGGTCACAAATTAGTCTCCATGGTGTCACTTATTAGCCACCAAATGTCACCCAAATTAAATTTTGTGTAATCTAAAAATGTTTGATTTGAAATGTAAACAAAAGAAACTTTATTTAGCAAAATAAGAATCTTGATTTTGTCTAATACAATTGAAATAAAACATTGATTTTGTCTAAACATCAACAAGTCTTAACTAAAAAAATACATTATATTAACTTAGAAACAAAGAGAAACCTACAAACGGACGGACTCGTCCTATGAACAGTAGATAGGTTTCTTGGTTCTTACATAGAGAACCTACGAGTAGAAAGTACTCTCACCAAAGGAAGGTTTGTTTAGAGCCAGTTAGAGACCATCTTGCTTGGTGTTGTTGCCTTGGCTGATGGATCTTCTGGAGCTTTAGCCAATGAACGATACTGAAGCTTCACACTCTCTGCATTGTCCAGTGTCTTCACCACATACCTGCATCAGAGTTTTTGTGCAATAAAATGACCTCTAGTTCACGGAAACACTATAAAAAAATCGGTAAAAGTTTTTGCTCAATGGTTTGTAAATGTGATATGTCTTGATCCGAGAATACAAAATTTTGCAACGAGAAAGAATTCTAATCTTTTAGGGAAGGTTCTAATGGAAGAACGAAATGAGACTTTACCAGCCGTTCAAGCATTGAGTAGTCACAACAGCTTCTCGCCCAACAAAACGAGGCGGTGTCCTCTTGTTTCCCTGATTCATTTTTAACTCCAAACGGTTAACATCTCCCGCAACCTTTCATTATAAGAAAATACCTTTGATAGGATTGAAAAGAAATGATTGACCTTTATTATAACTCGGTCTGCCACAACAAATGGGAAATGATTACTTTTGTTCCTTGAACGACTTGGGAGAGTCGAGTCACCAAATGAGCGTCTCTCCTGCATTTACGGAAAAGTTAAGTCTCTTGTTTGGAAACAAAATTAAACATGAGAGATCAATATGGTTAGTAGTATTGAGTTACTTGATCAATTCCTTCTCGTTTTCTCTTAGACAAATGTGTGAACTGTGACTTTTCTTCTCGGCAGAATGCTTGCACTGCAACTCGTAGAGCTGCGTAAATTCCAATGAAAATAATGAAAAGGAATTCTCCGAGACAACCAAATGCCAAAACAAATGATTTACTCACTCAGATTTGGAGTTATCGAGTCTTCTCAAACTGGCTGCGAACATGTGCAACAAGCTTTCTACGATAGCACAACGGAAAAATAGATTCTTTAAGCATTAAGAAATATCAGAGAGCAAAGAAGTAATTGTGGTGAAGAAACAGAACTTTGTACCATCTGTTTAACTTGTTCTATCCCTCCAACTCCAAAAGTGTGTCCACAAGGCAAAATCATAGCATCAGCCATCAAATCCCCTCTACGAATTTACAAAGACACAAAACAGAGTTCAAATTAACCACAAGCACGATCAACACTAATCCAACGGTTTCAAGCAAAAAAAGGTATAAATAACTCCACCCTTCCTTCTTGGCAAGGTAACACTAAAAGCTATTTGTCAAATATTACCACACTCACAAACAAGATAAACTAAGTCAGAGAGGTTATACTAATCCTTTTCACTTCCTAAGGGTTCTTATATTCACTAAAACAAGCTTCAGAAAAGTACTACATCTTCTCTTCCATTATTAGAGATTTTCAAGAGCTACCGAATCATAAGAGCTAAGAAGTGAATCATATGAGCTCAATACCAATAAAACCACAAAGAACATTAGAAATCAAGTGAACATACGTTGTAGGATCAGACAAAATGGTCCTCAAAGACTCAATTGAATTGCTCGAAGAAGAAGAAGAAGGGTCTCTTCTTCCACTGAAATCACAACCATTTTCTGCAGCTAAAGATGATTCCTCATGCCTAGAACCTAAACTAGCTTTCATTGACTTAAAATGCTGAGAGTAATAACCTGCGTTATCATGTCCAACCACTATCCCTGCATATCAACATATCTCTCAATATCCCAAATGTAGAAACTTTAAGAGTTATAAACAAAATTGATCAAATTTACCAGCTCCTACTGATACACAAATTGCCGAGTAAAAACTCAAACTTTCGTATGCCCATGACCAAAATCAGGTCTAATTTCAAGAAATTAAGGTTTCAGAAAAGAAACAGAGAACACAAACAATGGTGCTTACTCGTAAGACGATGTCGAGGATTCTGCAAGGCCTCGACCAGAAACTTCTAGATTCCTAATATTGATTCTCTTTGGTTTATTTTCTCTCGTAGCAAAGAGTGGAAGAAAATTTTGGGGAATCGAAATCGAAACATCGAAGGTGGCAAGAGAGGAGAGGAAAGTTGAAGATTTCTGGGTTTTGAAGGAATCGACACAAAATTAGGGTTTCTTTGAATCTCTCAGCCAACAAAATCGATAGAGAAGAAGAAGAAGAAGAGAAGAAGAAGAAGGTTTAGGGTATCATCTTCGCCGGAATTAGAAGCTCCCGAGAGAGAATCTCTCAGCCAACAGAATCGAGAGAGAAGAAGAAGAAGAAGAGAACAAGAAGAAGGTTTGGGGTATCATCTTCGCCGGTTTTTGTTAAAAGCAAACGGACGGACAAGATTATCACTAAAGAATACTGAAAAAGTTAACGGACGGACAAGATTACCTCGGAGTATGTCAAAGATTGCCACGTCAGCGATCCTAGTGATCCTCTCTAATTGGCTCTCATCTTTTAATTGAGCCACATTACGTACAGCGTCGCAGAGTAGTGGCTATGGAGTCACTAATTTGTGACTACTTTGCGACTAATTTGCGACTCCGTCACAAGCCTATACCCTAAACCCTAAAAATTTGGATTAACCACAAAAACCATATTCCTTTCCAATCAATTTCCAATGTATTTCTTCATTATTTGTTTGGTTTTATTCATTTAAAAAAAAGTAATAAAAAATGTAGAATAATTTTCAAAAAAATGAAATGGAAGAGATTAGTTATATAGGTTTTGATGTTGATAAGAAAACATTTGTGATGCAAAATTTTTAGGAAACTCTTTTTTTGTTTTTTTGACTTGTACTGTGTATTTACTACACACTTATTACTTGAATAAGATTTAAATACAAAACTAACTTATATAGATTTACATTATGGTCTTTAATTTCCCAAAAACATACATGTAGTGGGTAATGAGTCACAACAGAGTAGCTAATTTGCGACTCCTTTGTTACTAATACGTGAAACCCTGAAACGTTGCAAAGTAGTGGCTAATTAACGACTCTTGTGCGACCTCAGTTACAAGTGGCTAATTTGTGACTCCGTTATGTGTCACTAAGGAGTCGCTAATTTGTGACTCTGGTGTCAATCGCTACGGAGTCGTAAATTTGTGACTGGTTAACGACTACGGAATGGAGTCGCAAATGAGCGACTAATTTGTAACTCCGTCAAAAAGAGTCACACGTTAGTCACAAAAGAGTCACAAATGAGGCGCAAATCTTTGTGACTAACTTGCCACTCGGTAATTCGAGTGGCTAACGACCTGTTTTCTTGTAGTGATAAAAATATGTATATATGAAAAAAACAATTAGGATTTACAAGTCTAAAAATAATCAAACAAACACTTTAAAATAGACAACTGCTATAAAAAGAATGAGAATTTTGCATGACGATAAATATAAATAAAGAAAAAAATTTATACCCGGTATAAATCGGGATACTGAAATAATAAAGGAAATGAGAGCGAGAAAGTTTTTGTACTTCTTATTTATGAAGTTCTGAATTGCATTTTACAATGAACGAAATGAGTTCGTATATATAGAAGTAAAAAAGCAGAAGTTACTATATTGCATAGTGATGATGGGCTCCATCAGAAATTAATTCGATTGACGAATGGGTATGTCTATATAATAGACGTTATGTTGTTGTTCTTATTATTGTTGACTTTCATAACTTTTCCCCTTAGAGACCAGTGTCATTTTTGTCTCTTGCTTTACGTATTTGTTGCCTCATTAAAAAATTTTCTAGGAAAACCCAGTGGAAAAACCCATAGCAAGGTAAAAAGAGTACAACTACGCAAGCTCCCCTTGAATGATCAGGTGTAATCTTGTAAATCTTGTTGATGACGCATTCCAATGTTATTGACATGTTTTCTGAACATAGTGGTAGGTCGTGACTTTGTGAAGAGATCTGCGGCATTCACATGATCGAACATACTTGACTTCAATGATTTTAGCCTTCTTAAGTTCCTGAGTGTATGAGAAGAACTTGAGAGGCGTATATTTGGTTCTATCACTTTTGATATATCCTTTTTTTGTTTGAGCGACACATGCATCGTTGTCTTCATATAAGATATTTGGTTCTGTGTTTACATGGATCCCACTGCTTAATCTGATGTGTTGGCTTATTGATCTCAACCATACACATTCTCCACTTGCTACATAGAGCAAAATAATTTTAGCATGATTTGAAGAAGTTGCCACGAGTGTCTGCTTCTCAGAATGCCAAGATCATGAAAACGTATCCTGTTTGTGATCGAGCTTTATGTGGATCTGATAAATTTTCTACATTTGCAAAATAAACCATTTGACCGTTTGAATTCTTAGGATATAATAAATCTAAATCAGTAGTTCCTTGGAGGTAACAGAAATGTGTTTAATTCCATTCTAATGTCTCCGCGAAGGAGACGAACTGAATCTTGCCAAAAGATTAATGGCAAATGATATATCGGGCCTTGTATAATTTGCAAGGTACATTAAAGCTCCAATGTCACTCAAATATGATACTTGAGGACTAAATATCTCTTCATTTTCCTCATGTGGTCAAAATGGATCATTTTCAACTATGAGTGATCTAACGATCATAGGAGTACTTAGAGGATTTGCTTTATCCATGTTGAATCGTTTAAGTACCCTTTTAGTATATGTGGATTGGTGCACAAATATACTCTTTTGAGAATGCTCAATTTGAAGGCCAAGACAATACTTTGTCTGTCCGAAATCTTTCATCTTAAATTCACCTTTTAGATAATTTGAGGCTTTTTGTATTTCCCCTTGAGTTCCTATTATGTTTAGATCATCAACATACACTGCGATAATCACAAATCCAGAGGTTGTTTTCTTGATGAAAACACATGGGCATAAATGATCATATACGTATTCTTTTTTTGTTAAATGTTCACTGAGACGATTATGCCACATACGCCCAAATTGCTTTAACCGATATAATGATATTTGCAATTTTATTGCACATAATTCTTTTAGTTTTGAACTTAATTCCTTAGGAATTGTAAGCCCATTTGGAATTCTCATGTAGATATTAGTATCTAATGATCCATATAGATATGCTGTAACGACATCCATGAGACGCATCTCTAGATTTTCGTTAGCTGCTAGACTCATTAAGAATCTGAACGTGATTGCATCCATAACGGGGGAATATGTTTCCTCATAACCAATGTTTTTGAGAAAAATCTTTAGCCACAAGGCGAGCTTTTTATCTCATAATCTCATTATTTTTGTTTTGTTTTCGAACGAAGACCCATTTGTATCCGACCGGTTTCACATCTTTGGGTGTGAGTGTAATAGGTCCAAATAGATGTCGTTTGTTAAGCGAATCGAGTTCGACTTGTATTACATCCTTCCATTTCATCTAGTCCTGTCTGTTTTGACATTCATATACAAACTTTGGTTTTGGATCTTCGTTTTCTTCATCTATTTCCATTGACACAAGATATGAGAAACGTCATCAACTACATCAGTTTTAGTTTAATCCAATATCTTTCCATTATGAATGTAGTTTATAGTAATCTCATGACTTCCTTCATGATGCTCTATATTGTCGTTAGTCTCATGATTCGTTTCTTCCAAAATACTTTCAGTGATTTTGGGATCATTATGCTTTTCAGCTTCTTTTCGTTTTCTAGGATTTTTATCTTTAGAACCGACGGGTAATTTGCGCTTCAAGCGTGTTCTAGACTCACGTGTATTATATGCTCTATGGTGCTCATTTGGGATTTCGATACGAGCAGGAGCGTTTGCAGGTTGTATATGTGATTTTGTTACCGTTTTGGTATCTGCATATGCGCATATGCATTAGGTAGCTGATTTGCTATACTCTGCAAATGCATTATTCGTCGAACTTCTTTTTCTGACTGTTTGGTTGGGGGATCAAGATGAAATAGAGATGATACATGCTATTCTATATCCTTTCCTAGTTGTTTATTCTCTCCCCTAGAACCGAGATTACTTTCTCATCGAAATGACTATCGGCAAATCGTGCCGTAAAGACGTCACCAGTATGTGGTTCTAGCTATCATATGATTGATGGAGAATCACACCCAACAAATATTCCCAACCTTTTTTATAGTCCCATCTTTGTACGTTGTGGTGGTGCTATAGGCACATATATCGCACAACCAAAAAATCTTTGATGAGATATATTCGGTTCTCGATCGAAGGCTAACTGTAATGGGGAATATTTATGATATGCACTTGATCTTATCCGAATAAGTGCTTCTGCATGTAAAATGGTACGTCCCCATATAGACGTTGGAAGTTTTGATCTAATGATCAATGGTCTTGCAATTAGTTGCATGCGTTTAATTAATGATTCAGCCAAACCATTTTATGTATGAACATGAGCTACTGGATGTTCAATTTCTATACCTGTTACCATACAATAATCATTGAAGGCTTGGGACGTGATATCATCAGCATTGTCTAGTCTAACTTTCTTAATGTGGGTAATTAGAGAACTGAGCCCTAAGTTTGATTATCTGAGTTAGAAAACTTGCAAATGCCATATTTCGAGATGATAATAGACAAACATGTGATCATCTGCTAGATCCATCAATTAACACCATAAAATAGTGGAATGGTTTACATGATGGATGTATCGGTCTAGAAATATCGCCTTGAATTCATTCAAGAAACTTTGGTGATTCTTTATCAAGTTTGGTTGGCGATGGCCTTATAATCCATTTTCCAAGAAAGCAAGCAAAACATGTCATTTTGTTCCCTTTATATTTTAGTGAATGATCATGCGACTTCTCAATTATATTTCGCATCATTGTTGTGCCTGGGTGACTGAGGCGATCATGCCATAGTGTGAAATCTTTTGGATTTCTTTTAATTACTAGATGCGATTCGATTGCACTTATATGAGTATGATGCAATCCTGAAGGAAGTTTTGGAAAATTTTCCAGTACAAACCTTTTTCCGGATTTGCCAGAATTTATGTACATTTACTTCTTTCCATTCTCTGCGGATTGAGTATCATATCCTTGAAGATATATCTCATTGAAACTCAACAAATTCCTTTTAGAATTCAGAAAATATAAAGCATTATTTATGGAAAAATTTGTTCCATTTGGCAACATAAAGGTGGCTCTTCCATTTCCTTTAACAAGGTTTGTAGGACCTGATATTATATCGACAATAAAATTTATCAGTTTTAAGTTAGAGAAATATCTCTTGTCTTTCAGAATAGTGTGCGTTGTTCCACTACTATCTAATATACAAATTTCTCGAACTATTTCCTTGCATTTTGTTTCATCCATTTATGTAAGAATGAAAAGATTAAATAATAGATAGTAAATATCATTCATAAAGATAAAACACATACTAACTATACATTACTTTGTTGTGTTAAAACAACATTATTTTTTTAAATAACCGAAAACATAATATTATACATGGCATATCTGGAGATTACTCAGCAGTCTCATTTCAAGCATTTTAGTTATCCGCAAAAGCGGTCTCGTCGAAATCATTTGCAAACTCGGGAGAATCGAGGTATGATGTACCCTCAAAGTGTTCCACAAGGTTCACTTCTTTCCCTTTGCCTTTGTTAGAGTCTTTGTACAGCTTGCAATTTAGCTCATTAATTTTCTCTGCAATTATGAGCGTGACAATTAACTCAAAGAACCTTTTGTATCTGCAATTTCCATACATTGCTTGAAGGACACTGTGTTCTTTGTGGAACGTGAGGTATGTTTTCTCGAGCATTTTAGTTTCGGTGACAAGTTTACCACAAAATTTTAATTGTGATACAAGCCTCACATTGCGGAGTTATACTCTTTCACTTTCTTAAAATCCTGAAACCTCAGGTTTTTCCACTCCTCCATCGCATGAGGGAGATTTATTTTCCCTCTGATTATCATACTTTTTTTTAAGAGCTTTCCACAGCTCTGCTGGGTCTTTACTGTGTGCATAATCATGCTTCATGTTTTCATCTACATGTTTCCTTAGAAATATTATTGTCTTTGCCTTAGCTTCGGAGGATGATTCATTTTCCCCTTTGATAGTGTCGGATAAATTTTCCGATTCCATATAAAGTTCAACATCAAATGTTTACGCTATATAGTTAGCTCCAGTAATTTTGAAAGCTGGAAATTTAAGCTTCTCAACGTTGGCCATTTAAATTCTAAAAATAAGATCGAAAAATATTATTAGAAAGGTTATATTATTTTAGAAATTGTTAACATTAATGATAACAACGATTACATAAAGCATTACTGCAATAAAAAGTAAACCAAAATTTATGTGATACTCTTCGGGGGTAAATTCTCCAACGAAAAGACCATAAACAAAAGTAAGAATTACACCGATATTAAACATCAAAAACCAGCGAAACATTTTTCTTACAAAATGAAAACTAATTTTTTTTTTCTTAAAAGTGTTCGGTGGAAGATAAAATGTTGAGTGATTTGAAAAAGTGAAAAATATGAGTTTATTCATAGATTGAAAAACACTGTTCATAGCCGTTTAAAAAGTAGATAAATTTAAAATTTTTCTTTGTGACCATTGGTGGTAATAGATTAAAACAAAAATTAATTTGAAAAACATTAATGAATGTTTGGTAAACTTTATCAGATAAAATATTTAATTACAGGTGACTGAACCTCTTTATATACTAATCATAATATAAACAAATTTTAAAAATAATATTATGGTGATAGAGTGAGCCATATCAACAACAAATAAATTATGGTGATGGAGTCATTTATATTGGAATAATAATAAATAAATTATGGTGACGGAATAATCCATATCATAACAATAAATAAATTATGGTGACAAAGTCATCCATCTTAGAACATTAAATAAATTATGCGGCGGCTTGGCTACGCGTATTTAACAATTATGGCATAATAACAATAAAATTAAATTAATAGCGGTGCCTTAGACAACCACTGAAAAATAATATGTTATAGAGGTGATATACCATCTATTATAATATTATACAATATAATGTTATTATTTAAATTTTTATCATAGACGTAGAGTGATACATCTGATAACATGTTATAAAAGAAATGGGAATTTATTGTGACAATATGTATAAATAAAGAAGAAAATTTATACCTGGTAGAAATCGGAATAAAGGAAACGAGAGCGAGAAATTTTTTGCACTTCCTATTTATAAAATTCAGAATTGTATTTTACAATCGACGAAATGAGTTTGTATATATAGAAGTAAAAATACAGAAGTTACGATGTCGCATAGTGACGATGGGCTCCATTAGAAGTTAATTTGATTGACGAATGTGTACGTCTATATAATAGACGTTATGTTGTTGTTCCTATTATTGTTGACTTTCGTAACAATAACAATTATCCGGTACATATAATTTTTTTTTATTATTGTATAGAATCACTAACATTAAATTTATAAGTATAAAAAACATGACAATGTAGAGTTGGTAACTATACATAAGTGACGTACATAATACCTAAATGACGTTTAAGAACTCGCTAGGCGTTAATCGGACGCTTGAAGAGGGTCTAGCGCTTAATTAATTAAGAGGAAATAAATCGGGAATTAAGCGGGTCCTAGTTTTTATTTGTTTTAAACAAATAAGTATTTATATATATATAAATTATGCATAGATATACCATAAATGGAGCTTAGTGCGATAATTTTTGACGGTTTTTTTATACGTGGACGGGTCGTGGGTTCGAATCTTTTGGCCCGTATTTTTGTTCTCTTCATTAATTAAGGGTAAATAACAAAATTATCCTCGTCTTCTTTCTTTAGATAATACTCTCTAAAACCCTAATTACACCGGCAAAGTCATTTTTTCGCCTTTTTCACCATTATTTGTTATGTTATTTCTTGTTTATAGAAATTTATGGTAGATTTACTGATTTTTCATGTAAAATGTAAAAAACAAAATATGAAAAATCTGATTTGTTTGGCGAATATGGCCAACTTCCCACTGTTCCCCTCCACCAAGCGGCTGTCCGTCGAGAACGCGGCCGCCTAGGCCGAGTTTCCAAACATCTAAAAAAAAATTACGTTGTCTTCTCTTTAAAATTTTAGAATGGTTTACTTACAAGTGAGTAAATGGTTTTGGGTAACTTTTGGTTTTCACAAACCATTGAAAATTTAGTAAACTACATACAAATATAATTATTAATAAATGTGATTTTTTTTCTTTTAAAGAGACAATTGAATGCAACAAAATGTCATTTAGAGCCTGATTGGTACACCCGCTACCACCCGCAAACACAGCGTTTACGGACGGTAGCGGTTCCTAGCATTTGACAAAAATCATGGAAAACGCTTCCTACCGCTCCGTACCGCTCAAAACCAAAAGCTGCTTCCTTCGAGCGTTTGCGGTTGCGGGTGGTTGATGTGAGAGCTAGATTATCACAATTGAATTTTTAAGGTTCTTGAAGGATTAGAAAAATTCTAGGGTTAGAAATCACAAGACCAAAACAAAGAATCAAATTAGGGTTTTTACTGATAGCTGGAAAGCTGTAAAAGTGTTTCTGTAAGATTTTCGTGATTCATTTATTATGAAGACTAGATTTTGACCCACGCCAAGCGTGGAAATATAAATTTCAGTTTATTGTATAGTAAAAATATATTGTTTTGAATCATATATACCAAAAAAAATATTAGATAAATGATTATGTCCACTAAAAAATTTAATCGGTCGATTTTCGAATCTTGAATGTCTTAATATGATAGGTCTTACGTTTTAAGTGTATACAAAATATAAAAATAAAAGAAATTGATTTATAATAACAAAACCAAAAAGCGAACATTGCCTTATAATGTATGACAAAAAAATGTAATTGAGTAATATATATCTTGTATTTACAAAAACAAATGTTTTTAATACATGTATGAAATGTTTTTAAACCCAACTTTATCACTGACCAAAATACTACTACATAAATGAGTTAAATCGGTTTGAGTTTCTCAATATAGTAATGGATTTGGTAAGTATATATTTTTGTCATCAATGCTCCGCATATATTAAAGATATTGAAAATATGTAAAGATTTCTACTATGACAAATTGAAATGTTTTGATTGGTTGATTTAATTAATTTGTTTCTTAAGTTTCTCTTTGAATGACACCTAGGATTAATGTTACTTAAGACTCTCTTTGAATGACACCTTGGATTTTTAACTTTTAGTCTCCTCAATTAATATATATAGGATGTATAAGAGTATTTATAATACTTTAAGTTGGTTGGGCCAGACCCAATACAACTTAGGAAGTTTTTCTAAGTTTTCTAGGTTTTCCATTTAAACCACAATCTCTAAGTCGGTTGGGCCTTAAATGGGCTTTTACCTTTTGTGCTTGACCATTGGGCTGATTTGAATTAGGCCTCTGGTTCAACCTCCGGCTCAACCTCCGGTTATTTGACTCTTGGGATAGCCGGTTCAACGCACACTTACTCGTTTTTGGCTATCGATTCTTCTAGGGGAGATATGACCCCTAGAGTTAGCCCCCCAGTTCAACAGTGTTATTGATAAAAGTGTTGAAATAAGGATGTCTAGACAAAGAATCGATTTCTGTTTAGACTGTAGATGTGCTAACGACGATTCGACTATCCCAGCAAATTCCATAATGATAAGGGCTGATACAGAAGCGGTAATGATGAGCCCGAATGATGATGGTTTGCCCAATTTGGCGAGCTGACTGAATGCACCTAATGGCGAGTCGATTTGAAGTAATTTCGTGGCGAGCTGTTCCAAGGCAAACTTATGGCAAACTGCTCGATGATCTTCTGCCTCGAATTGATTGCGTCTGTTTGGGTGCAGAACCCTAGGTCAACCTATATAAGGGACCAGCCACAGGTGATAAGGGTTTTTCACAGTTTTAGAGGAGGAAAACGTTGGAGTTTTGAGAAGAGAGAGTTTGGAGTGTTCTTGTGGAGAGGACAGACTGGGCTGTTACGGTAGAGAGGAGGAACGGACGATAAAATTAGGTCTGATCGGCGTGCTTTTTTGTAAGTGTGTTCTTCTTCCTCTTAGCTATCTATAAGAGAAACATGATTGTCGATCCGATCTATAGTTTTTGAGTTATGATTGTTTTCCCGAGAGTGGTCTGTACAGTTTTAGATTTCGATCAGTCTTCCTCGGAAGCATTTTCCCAGTGTTTTAGATGGAATCAGGAGACAATCTAGATACCGTTAGAAAGCCCTGCTGGTCTAGTTTTCATATTGGGTTTCCGATCTGAATTCGGATGTAAGGTCCGATCTATGTGATCGTTTTAATTCAGTACATTGTTTTATTTTTTGGAAATATGAATTAGGGTTTTGGGAAAACCTTAGTTGTGTGTTCTAGGTAATTGAGGAAGTGTTCCTCGGTGTTTTCTGGTGAGATCAGAGGCTGCGAGGTCGTTGATTTTTTGTTCTTAGCCATGTCTCTCGTTGTATCGAGGGGAGTGTGTGATCGTGGTTATGGATAGATATATTAGGTTAGTGATTGATGGAATTAATATGGCTAATTGCTTTTCCTGTGATTTTCGTATGATTTGTGTTTAAATCGTGCTGATTTGTGTTTAAATCGTGGTGTTTTGTGTTGTGAATGATCGCTCGATGGAGCGGAATCGAGCAATGGAGGAATTGGCTCGATTTAGGTTTCTGCGATGAATTCCGATCAACACCTAGAGAGAGTGTCGATCGACACCCACTTTTGCATTGTGGTATTTGTGTTTTAAGAATTCTGTGTCGATCGACACCTAGTGGTAGTGTCGATCGACATCCTGTTGATTTCTCGATGATTGTGTTTGGTGTGTCGATCAACACCGTGGTGGTGTGTCGATCGACACCGTGGTGGTGTGTCGATCGACACCGAGTTGCTTTGTGCAGATTTTTGTTTGTTTGTTCTTATTTTTTTAATTCAAACGCTTAGAACTATTGATTGATTGTTCTTATTATTGTAAATCGAACATTGTGTATTGTTGTTTAACTGTGTAGTAATTGGCATCTGTAATCTATATTATGTAACCGGTAGACGGGAGGGATGAACGTTTCACTGAGTATTTGTGATAATACTCACGCAACTCTTTTTCCTATGTGCTGCAGGTAAAGATAAATTGGGATCGTGGAATCATGGTTGGGACGAGAGGATGAGAAGGATCTCTTGATTTTTGTGGTTATGCGTTGAATTCTAGAACCCAGTTTAGGTTGCTAGATTTCTGTAAAATTGATATTCTGGAATGAATGGTTAATTGATTTAATGATTTAATTGGTTTATATTGTTTTCCGCTGGTTAATTGTATTGAACTTGGTTGAATTAATCGTTGAGGATTATTATTTATAGGAATAATAATCCGGATTAATTATTAAAAAAAGGCTTGGTTGTTTCATTTTGGTAACAGAGTTTTTACGGTTTTAGGGCGGTTAGTAAACGATGATTTGAGACTGTTGATTGGATTGACTATGAGTAGTTAGTTAATTCTGTGAGTTGTAGAGTCTTAGATCATCCTCTTCGAGCATTCAAAGAGATTCCACGGTATCATAGAATGTGCTTTTGGGAAGTGCAGTGTGTGATGGCCAGAGTTCCGAGAGGTCAAGGTAGAGGTAGAGGTCGTGGCCTTGGAGGCAGAGGACGTGGTCGGGGTCGTGTGAGTACGTCATTCGAGTGGGCGACGCAAAGGAGTCGCAGAAGCAAGTGGCTGATTCGCCGACGTCTCAGGAGGGATCAGTAGTGTTAGTGTGCATGTAGGGGTTGTCGGTGCCGGAGGTGGTACTGGAGCAGCGAGTGAGGCAGGAGGCCCAGGTGCGGGTGCTGCTACGGGAGGAACCCATGATCAAAAGGATCGTTTGGCGAAGATGCTAGCTTTAATTTTGGAGCGGTTACCGGTGGCGAAGGAACATCCGGTTTACCTTGTGGTACCAGTATAGGCTCCAGGAGGGTTTCCAGTGGCGAAGGAACATCCGGTTTACCTTGCGATGTATACCCAGATGCTGGGCATTGGCTCCTTGTCCTTCTTCGGTGGGAGGGGATCGGAGAAAGCAAATGAGTGGAGATTGAGGATAGAGCAAAGGTTTTGTTTTTTCAGATGTTCTGATGTGTACCTTGTGGATCTGGCGGTCGATTTTTGGATGGTGATGCTTCTCTCTGGTAGACTTGTGTTCAGGATAGGAGGAGAGGGACAATGTGGACTTGGGGTGACTTCTTGGGCGAGTTTAATGGCATGTATTTCCCTCACGAGGTAGTGGATCAATTGGAATTGTAGTTCCAGAGACTGGTTCAAGGCGACCTTTTGATTCGCGAGTATGATGCTGAGTTTAGCAGGCTAGTGGTCTATGCGGGTAAAGGCATGGATGATGAGGGGGCCCAGATGTGTAAGTTTGGGGGAGGACTTAAGCTTGGGCTAAGGAGGGCTTGCTGAGTTCCCAAGTTCGCCTCGAGGGCGGAGCTAGTGGAGGCAGTTGCAACAATTAAGGAGAACCTGGGGGAGCAGGTCGAGGTTTGAGATGGTTTTCTATGTTGTTGTCCAGTTTTCAGAGTTTTCTTAGCTTTGCTATGCTATTTTGAAATTTTTGTATTTTCGTTTGGTGTTGAAACAATTATTACATTTTAGAATTTATGAGATGGGTACTTTTTTTTTCTTTATTTTGCCGCTGGTTAGTCGTGGTGTGGAGTTTGTGTTGAGTTATGGAGAGTCTAAAAATAGAAGTTTATTAGGAGACTTTTTTTACTGTCTATTTTTTGAGGGACTCTAGTGGAACACTGATGCATTGGGTTGTTCGAGTAGACCAGAGGATGGGTCAGGATGTGATGATATTTCGGGTTTGGGAATATCATGTTTGGAACTATGCGAGGTAGTTCAAGTCGATAGATGTTTATAGACGTTTTAGAATTTATTACTCTAGGGGCTGCAGTCTTGAATAACTTATTCATGTTTGTTTTGGAGATGATTAGTTCTCCAGTAGGGATGATTAGCTCCTAAGAGGAGATGATTAGTTCTCCTGTATGCTCTTTTGGGATGATTAGTTCCCATTTTTGAGTATCGAGGGATGATTAGTTCTCTCGAGAGGATGATTAGTTCCCCTGTGTACCCGGAGCTCAAAGGATGCGTCCTGCGAGTGGATGGGGCACGAGACACCGACAGCTCAAAGGATGCATCCTGCGAGTAGGAGGGGTGTGGAATGAATTAGGAGTAATAAATGGCTGGAAACGTGCGTATACACATGGGATTAGCGATGAGTTTTGAAGGTCCAGTGAGGATCTCGTGAGTGTTGGCTGGTTGGCCAGGTGCTCCGTTGGAGCGGGGATGATATTCCAGAGTATGGAATGTTAGGTTGGTATCGCGGGAGGTAGTTCTAGTCAGGAGATGTTTGTACACGTATGAATTGATTACTCTAAAGGAAGAGTTTTTCCTATATATATCCAGAGCTTGAGAGAGACGTCCTGAGAGTGGAGTGGCACCAATATCGTTACCTTGAAGGAGACGTCCTGGGAGTGTGATGGTGTCGGAATGAGTATGAATAATCATTATTGGATCATGGTATAAGCATTTGACTGGATATAGACCTCGAGTTTTGTGTGCGTGAGCCCATGTGATACCAGTTGATGAGTTGCAGAGTGCGATTCGATTTAGCTAGTAAATACTGAGCATTAGTTTTCAAATGGATTGATGTAAGGATTGCCCGTTCAAGAGTGGAAGTGGGATATAGATTGTGATGGATTTTTGGGGTTTCAGGCAAGTATGTTGAACACAAGTGGGGGAGTTGAGCACTTGTGGTGCGAGTTTTGTTTTGGAGACAACAGAGAAGGTTCATATCTCGAAGCTAAATGCGAGGGAGTTTTGGGGATCGGCAAAGGATTTACGCTGATTTGAGGAAGAAGGTTGTAGAGTTCGCAGTCGGAGATCAGGTGTATCTTTTGAGGACCATGATGCAAGGTTCTACCAGTTTGAGTTCGGAGACTCTGCAGAGCATGAGGTTTTTGGGTTCGTCTCGGGACTTCGGTAGTGAAACGATTTAGACCGGTAGCATATCGGTTGGAATTACCTCCGAGTATGAAGGTATATTCGTGAGGATTTCATGTGTCGGGGTTGAATATGTGCATGCGTGCTTTGGGGGAGTTGTTGGATGAGTTACCGGTGGAACTTCAGCCAAGGTTGTCGGTGGCGACGGAACCTTTGATGATTTTTGAGAGGAGAATTATGGTGCTGCATCAAAGGAAGTTTCCTCTTTTGAGAGTTGTGTTTGGTGTTGGTGCGGGAGAGGAGACTTGGGAGCCAGAGGTAAAGATGAAGCTTAAGTTCATGAAGTGGTTTGATAAGCAGGTCGCATATTGATCTTACTTTCTTTGTGGTTCTAGTTCCTTTCTAGCCTTGTGCTATTGATGTTTTGGAATGTGTATTTTTTTGTTTCGTTGTCGCGATTTTAAGTTTTGGAGATTTATAAGATGGAGGTTTCCTTATTTATTTCTTGCGGTTAATAAGATGTGTAGTTTTTATTATTACTAATATTTCGGATTAGGGAATATCATGCCTTGGACCATATAAGGTAGGTCTAGTTAATAGGTGCTTATAAGCGTTTAAGAATTGATTACTCTAGGGACTGCGGTCCCGAATGGCTCATTTATTGTCAGAGATATGAGTTCTCCTATATACTTATTTGGGATGTGAGTTCCCATGATAAGTAGCTAAGGATGTAAGTTTTCTAGCGGGGATGTGAGTTCCCCAGATACCGCTGGCTCAAAGGATGTGTCCCGAGAGTGCAAGCGGTATATTTTCCTGACAGGTCATAGGATTAGTCTTGTGAGTGTTAGGGTGTGAAATAAGTTAAGAGTAATTAATGTGAGAAACGTAAGGAAGCATGAGACTGGATGTAGGCCTCGGAGATCGGGAGAGTTGATCTCGGATTTTTTTTGACCGGGTTGGGTCAGTGTGAGGGTCTATGATTTGACCGGTTTCAGAGATGGTTTGGTGCCGGGTTTGGGTTGGATTCATGTATGTGTCATTGGTGTGTAACGATTCTACATGTTAGAGATTATGAGGCAGAGTTCTGAGAGGTATGCTATTGAGTGACCGGAGGTTTTGGTGAGATGTGTGAGGGTATTCCAGGTCAGCGAATATCGGGTTCGGGATATGAGAATTTCTCCAGAGGGATGAGGATTTCCCTGTGTACTTATTGGGATGATGTTTTCCCTTAGTACGAGTTTTGGGAGATGAGGACTTCTCCCGAGGGATGAGAATTTCCCTAAGTGATAATTGGAGATATAGTTTTCTCCAAAGGGACGAGGTTTGCCAGAGTGTGGATAGGGTTGTGTATGTGGGCGTCGAGTCTAGGGTTGATATTGCGTTTGGAACCTCGGTTCAAACGGCCCTGGTAATGGATGTTCTTGTTTGATTATTGCGCAATCAATCGGGCAGGATGTTTCCTAGCGAATCTAGTCGGGTTTTGGATGAAAGTGTTAACTTTAGTCAGATGGGTTGTGAACCTTGGAGATCGAGAGTGATGATCTCGGGTTTTGCGACAGGGTTGGGTCAGAAGTTGGTCTTTGGTAGATGATTTGTGGATGTGAGTGGTAATCACGTGTGGTGCTGACCAGGTTGGGTCAACAATTAGTTTACGATAGACGGTTTGTGAATTTTAGGAGATGGTCTCGCGGGTGCCTGATCATTATGGATCAGGAGTATGGTCTGAGATAGACGGTGGTGAATCGTGAATTGGGTTATGGAGGCCAGTGTGATAGGATTCGAGGACGAATCCAGAGTAGTGGGGGAGAGTTGTAAAATCCCGAAACCAAAATATAGAATTTTTTAAGGGGTGTCGATCGACACCAATGATGGGTGTCCATCGACACCGGTTTCAGTTATGTTTTTGATTTGATTTTAAATCGTTCGATTTGTGTCGGTTTGGGTGCGCAACCCTAGGTCAACCTATTTAAGGGACTAGCCGCAGGTTATAAGGGTTTTTCACAGTTTTAGAGGAGGAAAACGTTGGAGTTTTGAGAAGAAAGAGTTTGGAGTGTTCTTGAGGAAAGGACAGACTGGACTGTTTCGGTAGAAAGGAGGAAATCATGTTTGAACAGCGTGATTTTTCGTATGTGTATTTATCTTCCTCTTAGCTATCTATAGGAGAAATATGATTGTTGTTCTGATCTATAGTTTTTGAGTTATGATCGTTTTCTCAGGAGTGGTCTGTGCAATTATGGATTTCGATCAGTCTTCTTGGGAAGCATTTTCCCGGTGTTTTAGAAGGAATCAGGAGACGATTTAGATCCTGTTGGAAATCCTTGTCGGTCTAGTTTCGAGATTGGGTTTCTGATCTGAATTCGGAGGTAAGCTCCGATCTTTGTGATCATTTTAATTCAGTACATCATTCTATTTTCTGGAAATCTTAATTAGGGTTTTGGGGAAACCCTAAATGTGTGTTCTAGGTAATTGAGGAAGTGTTCCTCCGTGTTTTCGGGTGAGATCAGAGGCTGCGAGGTTTCTTATTTCGTGTTCTTAGCATTGTCTCTCGTTGTATCGAGGGGAGTGCGTGATCGTGGTTATGGATAGAGATGTTAGGTTATAGATTAATGGAATTGATATGGCTATTTGCTTTTCCTGTGATTTTCGTATGATCTGAGTTTAAATCGTGCTGTTTTGTGTTGTGAATGATCGCTCGATGGAATAAAATCGAGCCATGGAGGAATTGGCTCGATTTAGGTTTCTGGGATGAGTGTCTATCGACACCTAGAGGGAGTGTCGATCGACACCCACTTTTGTATTGTGGTATTTATGTTTTGAGAATTGTGTGTCAATCGACACCTAGTGGTAGTGTTGATCGACACCCTGTTGATTTCTCGGTGATTGTGTTTTGTGTGTCGATCGACACTGTGGTAGTGTGTCGATCGACACCGAGTTGCTTTGTGCAGATTTTTGTTTGTTTGTTCTTATTTTGGTAATTTGAACGCCGAGAACTGTTGATTGATTGTTCTTATTATGGTAAATCCAACATTGTGTATTGTTCTTTAACTGTGTAGTAATTGGCATCTGTTATCCGTATTATGTAACAGGTAGACGGGAGGGATGACCGCTTCACTGAGTATTTATTTGATAATACTCACGCAAATATTTTCCCTATGTGGTGCAGGTAAAGATAAATTGGGATTGTTGAATCATGGCTGGGATGAGAGGAGGATGATGATCTGTAGATTGTTGTGGTTATGAGTTGAATTCTACAACCCGGTTTAGGTTGGTTGATTTTTGTAGAATTGATATTCTGGAATGAATGGTTCATTGATTTAATGATTTAATTGGTTTATGTTGTTTTCCGCTGGTTAGTTGTATTGAGTTTGGTTGAATTAATAGTTCAGGATTATTATTTATGGGAATAATAATCCGGATTAATTATTAAAAAAAAGGCTTGGTTGTTTCATATATGGTTTGCGGCGAGCTGTCTGAAGATCTTCTACCGCGAACTGGTATGTATTCTGCCACGAGCTGATTGACCGACATGGATGGGTCATCGTGCTTCAGCGAGACGGTTCTTCAGCGTTTCACCATAAGTTGATCCGAAGATGTTCCTATGGGCTGATCAAAGAAAACTTCGCGGCGAGCTGCTTCAAGAAAAACTTGTGGCAAGCTGCTTAACAATCTTATGACGCGAGCAGCTTAACGATCTTATGCCGCAAGCTGCTTAACGATCTTATGCCGTAAACTGGTTTGTCATCATTATGTCGTGAACTTGTTTCGTATTCATCTGGTCGCGAGCTGACCAACATCGCTGCAGGGAAATTGGCAAATCCACGGATGAAGATAACAACGGACTACACGAAATCCTATGACCAATCCAATTGGATAGCAAATCGGGCGTCGAAGCTTTTCACGGTTTTAACTGCAAACCACCCTGACAAATTTTATAGGGGTGCACGTCGAGCTCAAGTTAACGAGATACTTGTCAACGCTTGATCGTGAATAAAAACAAATTGATTGGTGGCGTGGAGATTGTGGCGAACTGAGTCGAAGATTAGGCAAGATTGCGAATCGTTCGTTGATCTTTTTAGTCACACAGCTCACCACTTACCATGTCAAAACAAAGTCAGAACTTCTCATACTTTGAAAATATTTTGTCCTTCGAACATATCCTAGAAGCCAAATCATGAAGCAAGGCCCAACTCTGAAATCGGCCAGTTAAACTCCTATATAAGTCGCCACATTATCTAGGTTTCGCTCATAATTTTCATTCTCCCAAAAACAGGTAGCCTCTTCTCTCAACTTTTCTCTCTAGTTTCTTTTAAGTTATTTTTAGTATTGGCTTGTCACGTCGCTTCGCCGCTGCCGCATTATCATTCGCCACCTTCACCTCTTGAGTTTTCTGGCTGATTTCTTTGAAGAATCCTATTTATTGTCATACAATCTTCCAAGTTCATCTCTTTGTTCTTCAAAGAAAAATCGAGAGATCCAACAGATAAAGATACCTATATCATTCTTGTGTTTTTGAGAATTTGATCTAGATCGATGTCGTCCGTGAGTTTTGGCAAGTCCGTAACACCCGTCGAGCTACTTGAAGAATATTATACTCGATAGGTTTAGCAATACTCGAGCGAAGGCAAGCCGTCTATCATTACAAGCAACAATGACGAACCGATCCCTAATTCGATCGAAAGATACCGCAATGTCGAAGAAGAAACCGGTCCCTCTGGCTGAGGTGATCATATCAATGATGATTCTCCGCTCGATGAATTATTTTCCTACCTAGTACCGATAACCGTCTTATCTCACCGTCTTAGACGCGAGCCGATAGTAAGGAATTCGCCGATCTATGTGGATTTAGAAGACGAGATCGATGTAGATGGCAAATCATCGTGGTTTGGAAATCGAGTCGTTCTTTCGCCGACACTGGAGAACGCCGAGGGCATAGGCGAGGAAAGGTTTACTGTCGAAGTGCTATCTCCTCGTGATGAATCAAATGAAGATCTCGCCGAGCCGACTGTTTCAGTCAAAATTGAAGAGTGTAACTGGGCGTACAATCCTCTCATCGAATAAGAAAGGTTAGAAGCTTGGGTCAGATCTGGGGTATCAAAAGCAAAGAAGACAAGGGCAAAGCGTAAGACACGTCCTCCTCTGGGCTCGACGTGGTGCGACGAAGAGTCGTTGAGAAAACTCAGGGAGTGTGCTATTCCAATAATGTCGAGCTAATTATCCTTTCTCCGGATCAACGAGCTAACGATCCTCCTGCGGGTACATTCACTTTGTATGAATGCTATCTTAGAGGTTGCCTCCTACTCCTTCCAATCCCTACAAAGATTCTTCGCTATATCTTTATCCATTGTTTGGCGATTACTCAAGTCAACACAAGAGGAATTCGCCACATGGTTGGACTATTAACTAGAGCCGCCGAATGCGGGGTGTAAATTGGAGTTCGCCATTTATTGAGTTTTCTTGAGTTCCAAAAAAACAAAGGTCGAGATCACGAGGCGCCAACTTATAATTTGGCGAACCGAACAGAATACAAGATTTTAGATGACTTCCCCAAACAAAGATCATGACTGGAGGAAGTTCTTCTTCTTTGTGCTGATTTATGCGGTATCAGTTGGCGAAGGAAATGAGAATGCGGTGAATGCGATGTAGGGAAAAATTGGTAGCCTACTCGCAGTTTTTCTTTAATCCGCGACTTAGATTATACTTAGTTTATGATTTTTTTTATTTTGCACGTTGCCGATACATAGGTACCTCCGTTCCTGGAATTAGTGAGCTGTCCAAGAAATTAGCTGCGAGAAAGTGTTTTTGGGTTTGTCACTTCTAACGTCATAGAGTAGTCAAGGCTGAAGAAAAGGCCAAGATTTTAGTTAGTGAAGCCGACTATCTTCCCAGCGACTCTGAAGAGTTCCTGAAAATTCTAGCTATGACTAGCAGGCCTACTATCCGTGACAGAACCAAGAAGAAAACTGTTGATGAGAAAGCTGTTGTTCCGACTGTCTCAGTGATAGAGAAAAACGCTGATGTGACCATTCCAGCTGCCGCTACTAAGACGTCTGAATGGAGTGTAACAAAGCAGAATGCCTCGAATGACATGCCACCTCGGGATGAAGCGCGAACTTATGCCGGTGATACTACTCGGCTGGTGGACTCGTCACTCGGGCGCCACAAATCCAAAGATGATCGTAATAAGGAAAAAGATGCGAGTCGTATGAGGTCATACTCTGCTGTTGAAAAAGGTAAAGGCCCAGCTTCCGATTCTCAAGCAAAGAAGTCTCCCCGAAATGTTCCAACTCTTTCTCCCAACAAATCGATTCCTCGTGGGCCGTGACCCAATTCTTCTCCTGCTGCCGTCGAGCTCTACAATGATCCCGTAGCTGCAGCTATACTGATGTCTAAAATCACCTATCCTGGTGATAGCTTTCCTATCCCGGAAAGACTTTTAAAGAGCGAGCTGTATAATGAATTTTCATCTCGACACATCAATGTAAATTTTTTTTTCTATCCTTTTTGATTTGCTGAAGTGTTCCAACTCTTTCTCCCCATATTTGGCTGATTTTATTATCGTTTTTTTCAGATGGTAGCGTACTGCTACTGACTGATTCTAGCTTATGACGTAGATTCTTGATCCAAGCAAAATTTCATTGACAAAGCCAGGAAGAAGGAAGAAGCAGAAACGCAATGCATCACGAAGCACATGAAGGAAATCGGCAACAAACTCGAATCGTTTAAGAAAGCTCAAACGATATGCACAAGCATCTCTATAAGCTGAGCGTTGAAAAGAAGCAAGATGATTTGAGGATTACAGAGCTCGAAAGGGAGAATACTCTTTTAGTCGAGGCGCAGCAACATGAGATTGAGGTGGCCGCTGTTAAAGCTAGAAGAGAGACGACCGCTGAGTTCCAGGCCAAACTTGATCGTGCGAGCGAGCTTCTTAGGCAGCTGACTGGGTCCCCCAAGCAGCAAATGGTGTTCCTAGCCCAAGCTAAGGCGAATTCACAGCTTATTGATGACATGAAGAGCGACGAAGCGTCTAACATTGAAGAGGAGCGTAAGGGACTTGCAGACACAACAATAGAGATAGCCAATGCTTATGATGTCATTGACAACCTTACCGCTGACTTGAAGGGTGTGTTAAATATTAATCCCGTTGACCCTACTGTAGTGAAAGATATTTGTTTCTCGCCGCGAATCGAGACAGTTGCTAAGTCTATAGGTATTGATGCAGCTTCCGGATCTAGTGATGGCATTCTTGGCATGCACCTGCGAGACGCAAGCGAGGAACTGCTCGATGACGAGCCGGCTGCTCCTGTTGCAGAAATTGTTGAGAGTATCGTTCCGTCTGTCCCTGAGAATGTTATTATTCCATCTACTTGGATCATCGAGCTACCTGTGAGCCACAACATTGAGAGCAAAGTTTTAGATCCTACAAGTGGCGAGGTGCCTGAAGCTGGGGGGCTTATTGCAGCCAATACAATTCAAGTTGCTCAAGGAGTTGCGAATGAAGAGAAAGAAGAGAAGGAAGAAGGCGAGCTGCTTGCTTAGCCTTGTTTATGTTTTCAAATGTTTTATCTTTTTGCCTCTGGTTTTCAGAGCTTTTTGTTATGTCTCGACTTTTAGTGCCTGGATAGCTTTATCCATCTTTTGACACTTGGTTTTATTTTTATTTTTGAGAAACAACATAACTAATGCTATGTTAGGATTCATATATTGTTTTGATCGACACCTAGAGGTAGTGTCGATCGACACTCGGTGCAGTTTCTTGTACGTGAGTATCAGGTGTTGATCGACACCAGGTTGAGAATTAAGAAAACTTTATAAATTTTATTGCACGTTGAGAATTTAATTTAAAGGTGAATAATTGGCAAATTGTGGTAAATGTGTATTACCTGTAAATTGTTAAATGTTATTCTATGTTTAATCTGTTGCTGGATGACCGCTTCATTGAGTATTTATGATAATACTCAAGCAACTCCCGGTTTCTTTTGAGTTGTAGGTAAAGGAAAGATGTGATCGTGGAATCGAGGCGAGGACGGGGGATGATAGGATGTCTTTTATTTGTTTACGTTATGGAGTTTTGGTAGCCAGTTATGTTGCTAAATATTTTATTGGAATTATTAGACTTGGTGTTTTATTGGAATTGAATTATTGGTTATTTTGTTTAATGAATTGGATTTTAATTTATCTTACTGTATTTCTGCTTATTGTTCACCCTGATTTAATAATGTTTAATTATTTACAAAAAAAAAATGCGGGTGTTACATTTTAGTATCAGAGCCTATACGGTTTTAGGACGTAGATTGTGTGATCTGAGACTATGTGATGTATTGTGTTATTTTTATATTTTTGGTATATTCAGCCCATTACACACAAAATCCAAAAATGGATTATTGCAAAAACAAGCATTCCCTAAGTAAAAACTTCTAAGAATAATATCGGCACGACAATATCATCCATATTCACAACTAAAGTGAAATCTTTTCACATCGTTACCTTGGCTAGGTATCCGATCTCCCTACGTACTTCTCATAGATATTGTGACATAAAACCCACACATATAAAGCCAAACTCAGTTCCGCACAAGTTCTATGATCGTTAAAGTAACCATACGTGGACCTAGGTTACATAGTTTTCAACGACTTAGATTAACAACGAGGTAAGCCTGTACATTTCTTCACACTCATGAAATAAAGATAGAAAGAATTAAGTAACTAAATAAAAAGGGCTCCTCGGCCCCGACCTCAGACCAAAGTCAACTATAACTAAAGAGGTAAGTGTTTTCTGAAAATACTGGTTTATTAATAAAAACTAAAATGCTCGGATTACATAAGAATCTCAAAACAAAAGGAAACTATAAAAAACCAAGTTCTTAAACTAGAAAGCAGAAATCACAAAGATTTTTTTTCCAGCAGCAACAACAGTTTCTGTTGAATGAGCCATCAGAGCGGAAATCGCAGCAACAACACCGAAAAATTGAAGATGCCCTAAGAGATATATCTCCTCGGCCCCGCTCTGGCCTCCTCGTTAGCTCTATTCCTCCGAGCTTCGTCCAATAACTCCTCAATAGTATGAGGTAATATCGAAGAAAGTGAAATCCTGCTCTTTATTCCCCTAACCTCGATGTATCAAGATCATAGTTTGCTAGGAATATTGACCCCGAGTTTCTCTAGCTCGTCAAAACAGGCAAGAGAACATATGGCCTCGCACATTTGGTCACAAAGTAATCACGACGATCTCGCCAATCGACCCAAAGCTCTAGTTCGCCCATATGTTCTGCCCAGAAGTCCATGTGCTTATGCATAGCCCTCTCTGAAGCCTTGAACGAATCCTTTCAATATTCGCACAAGGACCAAAGTCTTTCTTGCTCTTCACCAACCACGGTTAGATACCCTTTTAGGGACGTAATTCTAGCACGTTCCATCGCAAGACGCGACCTTGCCTGAGAAAGGGCTTTGTTCAACCGAACGATTTCTTCCATCGAATCTCTCATAGCAGCTCGCTCCCTAGGTTGAAATTCTGCCTGAAGGATATTGCATTTCCAACCACAGTCTCGTACGAGCAAACAAGATGGTTGACTGAGTTTAATAACTACAAAAGGAATAGGAAATAGTAAGGACCATTGATACAAGGCCAAAAAAAGAAACGAAATGTCATCAAAACTCGACGGCATTAATAACAACTGCTTTATACTGTGATGATATCACCATGTCTTCAGGATCGGGAGTGTCCTCTGAGACCTTGGCGATCGTTTTGATCAACGTGGGATAGGTCGAAGGATCCAACATCGAAAAAGGTACTACCGGAGGATCAGATGATTCAGCCACGTGATCAGCCAGGACTTGGACTATATTGATCTTAGACTTCCTCTTACTACACCACTGGTGACCGTTGTTCTCCATGTTATTATCTACATAAAAGACTTTTAGGGGGACAAAGAAGAAGAATTGGGGAGGAAGACCTAGGCTACGTTATTTATAACTCGATGGGGGAAGAGAAAATGGAAATTGGAGCATTATTTTCGCAATTCTCCAAAAACGGCGATTAAGGATGCCACGTATGTCACCAATGCGCTCATTTAATAGGAGTTAATCATATAGATTCCTTGATTTAAATGAGTTTAGAGGTTTCACATTAAGAACTGTCGCGTCTATTTTGCTTCCAGACTGAATGATCGGATGTGTGCCATGTGGACCAATCGAATGGGCGTGTAGATTCAATCATAAGTCGAACTAGCTTACTCAACTCGCTTTTTTGACCTCTGACGTCATCAAAGGCCAAACTCGTGGTGGGGGGGCTTATTGGTGATACCGGGGTTGACACCCTCTACCCTAACCCGATTTAAGATTAAACCGATGGGCATAAATCAACTAAAGAAGCCCATCACGAAGGTAGGAAGATGAGCCTAAATCAACTAAAGAACTCCATCACAAAGGATGGAGGCCGAGTCCATATCCAATCGCCGACTTCGGAATACTTGGGCGATAAGTAGAGAATATATGGAAATATTGTGTGAATCTTCCTAATTAGAATACTTTCCATACATTTATAGGGTTGATTCGGTGGAGACCATTTAGTATAAATACCTAACCCATTTGACCTAAAATAGGGATCCGCAACTCTCTTGAGCAATAAACTCCATTGAAAACATTCTTGATCTTTTCTTAAGCTTTTACATTGTTTTTGCCCTAATAATCTAAGTCCCACTTATTTGACAGAGATCGAGTTCGTTTGCACGAACCCGGTACCTTCAATAATCAAAATGATAAACACATTCTTTATACCGACACATTCTTAGCCGTACGTGCTTAGTGCTTATACAACGTCAAAAATTTGGTCACATACAAAACATTATTTGGTCGGATATATATAAGTCAAAAACTTTATACTCGGATATGTATAACTACAATCATCTTGTCTTAATAATATCAAATATCACCGAACACGGATAATTCAACACGGATAATTCAAATTAAATTAGAAAAATAAAAAGCAAGAAGGCTCACTATCAAGTCAAAGATCAAAACAGAACGGCTGGGAATGGTAAGCAATGTGGATGAAAAGAAAAGAAAAATATAGTAGAAAATGAATTGTATGGGCCCACCATGACTAGATGAAATCAGAGTAAATTTTTCTTTTTTTTTTTTTTAGAGTAAATTTTTCTACTGGAAAAAAAACAAATCATTTAATAAGAAAAAAATATTTCTTCTGATTATGGTGGGTCTAGAATATTTTTAGAGGTTTTTTTTTCTGCTTGATTGGTAAAACTAAAATTTTTTTTTTTTTTTTTTTTTTTTTTTTTCTTTTCATTTCTTCAATTTTTGACAAACATTCACACCCAACATACCACAAGTGGAGAGGAAGTAGAAGAAAATTCACAGTTAGAATAACAATTGAATTTATCGAAGCAGTAATTACACACTATGCTACAATGTTACATCATCGGACAATTTTTTACGCACTCACAATCATATCATGGAAAAAGGACACATCATATCATGGAAAAAGGACTAAAATACTATTCATGAATTCATTTATTTTACGACCAATACCTTCATCATTTTAGTCAAATTTCCAAATTATTTTTCTAAAAATATTATAGGATATATTTTCATATTCAAATGAATTTCATTTTAACTTTGTGTAGTTTTTTTTTATAATTATTATTGGGGATCGTTTTCACTGATAAATGTGTAAAAACTAGTTTACATGTATTTATTGACAAAAAGTAGCTTCAATCTCCTCTCGGATGTTTCCACATGGTATATGTGCTCGTCAGATAAGTTAAGTACGTATTAAACCTTACATGCGTCCACTTGAGAGTTATACCAAAAGCTTAGCAAATGTAGTAAACGGAATAATTATACGAAGAGGGACATTTCAATAAAAAAGGATAGATAATCTTGAAGAAAAAAGATGCGGTTAATCAATCAAGGTGTTCTTGTTACTTGTCATGTTACTTGTGCAAGTATTTCAATGATCCGGACCACTTGTCCAGTCGCCTTCTGGAGGTAACATATGTCTATATGACATCTCTCAGTTAACATAATTCATACCTTAATCCCCTCGAAATTATTCGTTTATGAGATTCACAACCCTACACGGAATTTGAAATTCATCCCAAACAATTTCTTGGTTAATACAATATCATTTCACAACTTAACATCCTTTTGAAAAAAATCATTTGGCGATTTTAGATTCAAAATTAATGTTACATATATATGGTGTGACTAGGAGAATCAACTAAATCCGCTAGACAATATTTGAAAAGTGATTTAATGATGCAGCATTAGCAATCGCCAGTAATGAATTTACTTATTTATGATCAATGCCATCATCAAATTAATTTACTTTTTCAAATTATTTTTTCTAAAACATATAGGAGATAATTTGCGGAATTGGAGTATTAATTCTCACCATATTTTCTTACCAAAAACAATTCTCACTGTATATCAATTTTTGTTAAAAAAATTAATCATCTATTATCATAATTCAAACCCGCCTTCATCAGGGGACAAATCTATTGTCTTATTAAATTGCCAAAGTTAATTAAGCACTCGATACGTATCACTGCAAGAAAATAGTGTTATTGCAATAAAAACAATTTGTTGCAAATGCTAATATATTGTTGCAAAAGGTATAATTGCGATAAGAACGCAACAAAAAATATATATATATTGTTGTTCATGGGTTGCAAATTCGCGTTTGTTGCACATATGTCGCAAAATAAGGAATGAATGGATTTCTAGCAGTTATGTTGTATTAGTGAAATGACGTCACTGAAGCTAAATTGTGGTATATTTTCAACACTGATTGCAACTCTAAATTATTGCAAAGTATTGCTACGTATAACATATAGCAAATATCATTACAAATTTATAATGATGCAGCAAAATATTTGCAGCAAAAATGTTGCATATTTACGATGTGCATTTCTGATCATAAATTATCACACATTATTGCAGCGATATATATATATAGCAAAAACCGTTGCATATCTATATGCAGTAATTATTATGCAATATACATTCATTGCAAATATTTAGTAACGATGGTCAAAGCATATCATTCGTTAGTGTTGCCATAGTATTTATCACAATATTTCATTTTATATTTGATGCTTAGAACTTGATTTATTAAATAAAAACTTTTAATTTCGTATTTTTATTAAAAAATCATTTTGTAATGATATAATAATTTAAAGTAATTAATTTGTTAAAGAATGAATTATTGTATAATCCAATAATGCCTAAATGCAAAAAAAAAAAAAAAAAAACCAACAAACAAAATAAAATCCTAACAAAATAAGAGGGAATAAAATAAATCCTAAAAAAATAAGAATGAACAAATAAAATCCTAATAATATAATAAAATTTTATCTAAAACATCTTTCAAAAGCTTAGTTGTTTCCACCTAGTCTATTCCCATCATTTTCTCCACTCCGTAAAGCTTCGCGAGCTTTTTATTTATTTTAGTATTCTCTTTAAAAATCTCCTCAATCTTTGAAACAAGGCTCATCATTTTCGATGGGGGTTAGTAATCCACAAGTGATATAAACAAAAAAAATTAGAAGAAATCCAAAGCTAATTATATGTTGTACCTTGAGATATATATATATATATATATATATATATATATATATTTTTATTACCTTGAGATGTGTTGTTGTTTTAGGTGCTGTGTTTATAAACTAGAAGAGCTAAGGCTATATATATATATATTGATCCTACAAAAACAATAAAATCTTATCAAATCTTTGAGAGTTGATCTATCCAAATCTTTTAAAGAATATTTTTAGATGTAACGAAAAATAAGCGGGAATCACATATGTAATCATGGCCGGAAACCAAGTGGTGATAGTCTAGTAGTTTTCGCTTGATGAGGAATTGCTCTGTTGGTCTAGGCCAGGGATCAATTCCCCTCAAGCGTGAAATTGCTAACAATTCTCATCTGGCCACACGGATATGGACTATACTTTCGGTCCATTTGAATATCCGGAGAGAGGGTCTATCCATGGACTGCACCTCCCCCAGGAATTAATCTAGACCCTTCCATAAGTATGAGATTCTCGATTTATATAAAAAAAAAAAAAAAAAATTGGCGGGGAGAAACATTTGACTAATTTTTTTAAAAGAATTTATAACGAAAATAAATGTTCGGAGTCCGATATAATTAATCTACTTTATCACATGAAAATAATAATTCACATTAAACAAATTTACATATACCATATAAGAACTATGTAAACGTTAATAAAAAATGAAGTCGTTAAACTAAAATCATGTTCATAGTCATTCAAATAAAATATTATCATTAATAGGGTTATATTATAATGTACCGAACCAAATACAAAACCATTCCAATTTTGTAATCAAACCGAATCTATATAAGTTTTAATAATAATTTTTTTTGAACTAATATTGTTAATTAAACAAACGTATACAAAATTCCATATATAATACATCTTATTTAATTGTACTTTTGTAAAAAAATCTTGCAAAAGAGTTATTGAATTGTTACAAATGTAGTGATAAAAGTGTCACATATTTTGTCACTTTTTTAACAGTAATCTTTTATTGCAAAAAGGCAACAATTTACTATCGTTGAATATTTCTAACAAATTTTGCATAAAAATTTGCAAATTGCAAAAAAGTTGCAAATTGGTAACAAAAGTTTATCACAAAAAGTTTAAACGCAATTTTGCAATGAATTAATAATAAAATTGTGACATATATTCATCGCAATAGTACAAATTTTCTTGTTAATTTCTAACGAAAGCCGAGGTTGCAAAAATTATGTTGTAATAACACAATTTTGTTGTAGTGGTAGGACACATGCACTTTAATAAGCCATGCAAATTGAAAAATGTGTCCGCTCCTGCCCTAAATTATACATAAGACACATGACCCTTAATTAAATCCATTGCACGTGAAGTTGACGTCTTGAAATTGGAGGAGGTTGAAGCACGTGATGCATATGACACATATAAGCCATGCAACTTGAAATGCATGTGTCTGCTCCCTCAGTATATAAAAAAGGCTGCTCATTGGTTCTGATCGAAGGGAACACACAACACGTAGTTCATAAGAGGAAAAAAAAATTCAAACAAACATATTTGTAACTGGCACTTGGCATTGTCAAGCAATGTATCTATTTATATAAAGATTGTGAATCTTTTTTTTTTCTTTCTTTTTAATAAAACTACCAACTAGTTGGCGGTCTAGTGATTTTGAGACTTGAAAAAAAATCTTCAAGATCACTAGTTCAATTCCATTTGGAAGGAGTTATTTACGCCTTAAATGTGGTATTATTAATGGCTGGACCCGAGCACCGAAGAGATTATAGATCCAAGATCCGGAACTCCAAAAGTATATAAAAAATAAAATAAAAAAATTTAGTAGGATATATAGTAGATACTATTATGTTATAGTAGGATATGTAAGTTCGAAGACATATATTTCATCTAATGAACAACCTTTTAAAAAAAAACTTGATTGATATGTTTTTATGAAACAAAGAATTGAGTTTGGTTCAATTTTAAAATTTTACAATGAGTTTTTTTTTTAATAACCAAACATTACATTAATTAGAATTCATCTCCGATTCTAGAATTGATCACTAATTCGTTATTCAATTTGGTGGCAAATTACTTTTAAAAAACGTGTTAAACGGGTCCGTTTTCAAATTTTATGATACGAGAAATCAACAACAACAACAACG